>MIQA02000774.1:0-28868 GCA_001887855.2 Sclerospora graminicola | reverse complement strand
TCTGGTTACCCCGACAGGGGATGAAGGTCAGGAATATGGCCGAGTGGGCAAACAAAGTCGCTGTGATGGTGATCCAGAGAGTTTTCGAAGTGATCTAGGGCTGATCGCCCTGATCACTACCCGATCACTCGGCTGATCGCTGTGCCGATCACGATCGGTGCTGATCAGCCCCAAACCGGCGTCTAGACGCAAAGGCAGATGAAGTTCGCCGGGTTGGATTTGAAGTGAACAAGTGTCCGAGGGGCAGATCTTAAGTGTTTTCCAAGTTGTTTATCGAAAGATCGGGATGGTTGAAGATCGCTATAGAAGTCCAACCGTGATCAGAGTAGAAGCGGTTCAGATCAGTTTGAAGGTGCAGCAAAGATGGGTAAGGTGGTACTATGCAACCGTGCGACGAAGTGAACAGGGTCGAAGTATAAATCAGGCACATGAGTTGGTGTATGGTACACTAGGTATAGGACATTGCATATATAATAACAGGTTTTGATTTTCCCCCTAAGCAAAGAGTCGCTCCGCCACGTGTTGCGGTCATTGGAAGCACAGGGTTGACTAGTCCCCTCTTGCTCAACTAATTCCCGGTTAAGACGCGCTTAGACGCATTTTGGCTTACCGGAAGACCCCCGACGGGTTTGTTTAGGTGATCGAACCTCACCCTCAACGCACACGTGTTTGGAACACGTTATTAATATTGGAAAAGGTTTTGTGGAGATAACGTTTGTGGATTACTGTGGAAGATCGTGGTTTGATCGCGTTTTCTTGGTTTCTTGTTATCTCTCTCTCTCATTGGCTGGCCTGATCGGACGAACTTTCCCGATCAGTGCCTAGATACTGATTAAGTATCGACCCCAACCCGTTCTCCGGTGAAGATTTCCACCCGAGGACACCCCCCGTCTCGAGAAGGTCATCCCCTCCGACCTGATCAAGATCATCGTTTTTCGTCACCGAGTCCACCTAAGTGAGTGTAACCACCCCCGATCAACGGGTACACAAGGTGAGATGAAGATAAACATAGATCCTGACGCGCATGACGACCGGTCAGATGACCGGGAGGATCAGATCAGTCACCATAATGGTGATTCATCTGATTCTGATGGCGATCAGGATCAACGGAGTACCCCCTCCGATAGTTGGTCGTCCGGGCCAGTGGGTATCCGGATTCCACCCAAGACTTCCGTCATGGATTTGGAAATCGGCTCCACCACAATGGTGCGCGTGCCCGGATCACTTGGTGACTCAGGATATCACCGTGATTCCTTTGATGATGAAAAGATGTGAAAATCAAAGTGGAGGAAACTTTTTCGGGTGTATTGGAGGAAGGCGTATCGCCTCCGATGCTGTCCAAACCTAAAGGAAGTGGTGGTCGACCTGGTCCGGTGGAGTGCCAGGACGAAATTAAAGATGAAACAACTCCCCACATGGCCCCGATCGGGGCCGATTTGGGTTATAGTAAAATGAACTATAATCCGGGAAAGAATCGAGGTGCTGACCTCGATTCTATGCATAAGAAGAAAATGGAAAAAGAAAGAAAAAACATGGTGGCGGATCAATGTGATCCACCTAAAAAATATGTGAAACCGAAACCGGAGATCTTCGAAGAAGATGAAGAGAAGACCGAACCAGCTGAGAAGACCACGCTTCAAGATGTAGAACGATTGTTTTATCTTCGGGAGTTTCACAAGTTCCTAGCTACCAACCGAGTGATGAAGATCATAAAACCCAAGATCATCGGGAAGCTTGAAGGTCGGGCGACCAGGCCGGTTATCACAGGCAGTCAACTCGACCTGATCAGGAACCTCTTGGTGCAGATCGACGAAGTTGGTTTCTCTACTGGTGCGTTCGACGCGAATATGCTGTTCGATCTAGACCAAGGGACGATCAGAGAATCTATGACAACGCTGTATGATCACCTTGCCTCGCTACTCGGGGCGAACCCCGTGGTCCAGTCGCCGATCGCTGACCCTTCACACCGATCGCAGTTGGTTGAATATCCTATGGATATTGAGTCAATATATCAATCGTCATCACAGTCTGGAACGGACACCGACTCCTCGGTTGGAATAACACGTATGACGTTGGGACCGAAAGGGATCAAGCCGATTGACCCCAGGATCGAGTCGCAGAACAGGAAAAGGAAGCCCGAACCTGGTCGAGTCGGATCAGACGACAGTTTTGACGATGCTCAAGAAGTTGCACAGAACAATCCGACTCCCAACAGTAACCCTACCAGCATACCAGAAGTTCCAGAGCAAATGAGAACCATGTTCACGACTATGATGAATCGCTTTGTGGGTGAACAATGCGGATTACCTCAGTATACACCTGGGCAAGGACAACCATGGCAATCGATACCAAACATGAACCAATCCACTGCTAAACCAGTCAAGAAATCTGTAGATGTGGATATGGAATCATTTCGATCAGCCGGAATGGTTCGATCGATATGCCAGGTCGGTCATCAAGATCGACCCCATAAATCACCTGCACGTAGTGATGTGGATATGGAATCAGATGGAGGGATCAGTCAACATTTTGATCCGGATGATTTGGATATGGAGATGCCTCGTCGGGCAAATATGGCCTCCGCGCAGGCATTTGACAGTGATTTGGGAACGATCACTCGAGTGCGAATGTCAGCGATCGGAATTAAAAGATTTCAACGGCAAGGATATGGATGATGATCAGGCGAGAGCTTGGTTGAGTCGGACTAAATCAGCCGTTTTGAGAGATAAGACGCCGGAAGGTGAAAGATGTCTGATTTTCGCTGATTTGATGAAGGGCCCGGCCAAGAACTGGCTTAAACAGCTGATCCGAGAAGTACGTTTGAAGTGGCCTCAATTGTGTGAAGAATTTGAAGAGCAATATTGCAACTCAGGGGTGTTTGTCGCGAGACAGTATTACCATATGAAAAAAAGATCCGATGGAACACCGATTGAATACTTACACCGGCTAATTGTTGCTGGTCTGCGCGCGAAAATGCCGATCAAGGATCCACGACACCCGGATATGGCTCGCGAGCATGTCGAACACTTTATTGGCACTCTGGATAATCGTGATCTGGCTAACCCTGCTCCGTATAAAGGATTCGGAGCAATTGGAACTAACCTGAGGACGCCGCAGCGAGCCAAAAGTCGACAACCCAAGGTCGAAACCACATCCGGACCAGGGCAAGATACCAGCGGCACGACCAGCCAGAGCAATTCGGATGGTCACGAAAGAATCAGACAGTTCCAGTTCGGAAGAGGAAAGTGGTCAATCAAGTTTAGGCTCGGACGAGGAACAGTCTCGGCATATCTTTACGACGGAGCCAGTATATCGCCCGAGATCATCGATTAACGGCATGGATGGACGAAAACCTGGTGGGGTTCAACCTGATCAGGACCGATCTCGTAAGAAATGTGTCGACCAGACATGGAGATCGTGATTGCTGGAAAATGATTACGTGTGGAAAATGTGATCGTAAAGGTCACCCTTCTGATCATTGTTTTTCGTATGCAAAACCTGTGGGAAGGTTCACGACGTCGGCGCCTGCCCTATTGAAGAATTTTTCAAACTGATGCGCAAGTGGTATGTGCCAACTAAACATGCTGGCATGCTCCCACCAGATGTCGAGAAAATGTTGAACTAGATCGCTCGCCAGGTTGGAATCTGGTTCGAGCCAAGCGATCTACGTTCTGATTTGCATATGTCGGTAGCAGAATAAGTTTGAGGAAAAGGAGTTAACCGACAATAATGTTTAGTTCAACTTGTGCCGATTGATGTCCGATTCAGCCTCAGAGTGGAGAATATTCCGATCCGAAGTGATCATGGAGTTGGATCTACTGCCCGGCGCATCCCGAGGCTGAAGGGAAAGTACCTCGACAGATTGGGATGTCTCAATGGGATCACGAAGATCTATTGAATGGCAGAATCTGGCTTATCAAGCCACCAAATACCTGATTAGTGACGAAGACTTAGCGGATGAAGATACCTCACCTATGGTCGAGAAGCCGGAATACGCTATTCCGACTAAACTGCTGATCAGGAGACCGTCGGTCGAAGCGATAGGGGAAAGCCGGGTCAAAAAACGTCCACAAATATTGAATATTATTAGACCTGGCTCACCGAAGACAGCGGGCCCAGAGTGCGAAAATGATGGTGAGGAGTTCAGGAACGATCTTGAGAAGAAAAAAGAGGATGAATCTGCCGAAGTTGTTACGGAGGAACGTGAAACCGAAGTAGATCACCAGTTGGGTGACTTACAAAGGGCGACTCAAGATGATGCTGATCAGGAAAAGGTAGATCAGGTAGATGAACAAGTGTGTATACATGAAGGTGGTGATCAGTACATTGAAGGTATCGAGAAGCAGATGGCCGTTTTGCCGGAAGTATCGCCCAATATGCCAGAAGTCACCATGGAAGATCTACAGCTCGGTGATCCCGAAGTGAACACTCCCGAGCAGATCGATCAGCTAAAGAAGATCATCTGGAAAAGGCGTCATTTATTGATTGGGAAGGGTAACGCCCTACCCCCAGCTGCTTACGGAGCTGTTTGTGATATAGACGTGGGAAATGCAAGACCGATCGCTCAACGTTGTCGCAAAGTTGCACCTCAATACCGGGAAAAGTTATCCGATTTGATCAAGGGCTTGTTGAGTACAAAAATCATCCGACCTTCAACATCGCAGTGGGCATCACCGATTGTGATTGTGATAAAAAAGAACGGGGTCGATATTCGACTATGTATCGACTATAGAATGGTGAATCGCCTCACGAAGTTGATGGTCTATCCGATGCCCCTGATCAATGATTTTACTGGAAGATCTGGATAAAGTTTTATGGTTTTGCTCGCTTGATATGGCTAGTGGTTTCTGGGTGGTTTCGATGACTGATCGTGCTCGAGAGATTTCGGCTTTCGTTACACCTTTCGGACTTTTCGAATGGAATCGGATGCCGTTCGGTTTAAAGAACGCCCCACAGATCTATCAGAGATTGATTGACAATGCTCTCTATGGATATTTCCAGATCAGTGCCGATCGAGAAGCCACCGATCTACATGATCTGTTTACGGAGGGCGAACCTGACCAAGATCAGAGACGATAAGTTTTGGGAAGGCGATCATAAATAGATGATATCTTGGTTACGGCAACGTCATGGGATATGCTATGTGATAAGGTCGAACGGCTCCTTGCCACTTGCGAACGTTGGAATTTATCGATCAGCGTAGTCAAGAGCTTCTGGGGTCAACCCAAGGTCGTCTACCTTGGCCATAACGTGTCGATTCAAGGCCTGGAAGCAAACCCGAAAGATTTGGGCGCTCTCAGTAACCTGCCTTTTCCCCGATCACTGAAGGCTATGCAGTCTTTTCTCGGATCCCTGAATTATTATAGCCGGTTTATCGAAGACTTCTCGATATATGCCGCTTTATTTTATGAATTGAAGGAAGTGGATTATTATGGGCTACGAGAACGTGATCGAGTGGGAAGTCACTGAGTGGGACTGGTCGCGAACCGAAGTTATCGAATCGAATCTCAAGACTGGATCGCTGATCGATCGAACTGTGCCAGGGTCAGATGTTCATATGGAACGAGCTATGGTAGCTTTCAGTATGCTGAAGGTGAAGGTGATTTCGACTTCGATTCTGAAGCATTTTGATCCGGAGAAGATTCCCGTGGTGATTCTTTACGCCAGTAAATGGGCAATATTGGCCGCACTGGCCCAAGATCACGACGGAGTATATTGCCCAGTGACGTTTACAAGCCGGACATTAAAACCGAACGAGGTCGACTACGGTATTGTGGATAAAGAAGTGCTGGTACTATTACGCATATTGGATGTCTGTTACTCTATGCTGGTGACTAGATCGATCAAGGTATTGTCTAGGCGATCTACGCTGGCTTGGTTATTGTCCGCGAATGGGTTAGACGGGAGACTGGGGCGATGGGCAGCGCTGTTATCTCAGTGGACCTTGGAGATCATCAAATGCACCAAGGGTGAAGAAGAAATTCTCGGTACGCTAGCAGCCAGTATCACACCCCGATCAGAAGTCGATGAAGCTCTGATCGAGGTCACTTCTCGGAAGCAACCGCGAGAATCAATCATTATACCCCCACCGATCGTCGGCTCGGAGGAAAATCTGATCGTTGTAAGTTTCGACGGATCAGCGAGCGTGAAGAAAGGCGTAGGGGCGTATAGCGCGTTGTTGTGGAAATTGCCGGAATGGACTGTCATATCTGCTGGTTCAGATTATACCCCGGGCATCACAGTCAATGAAGCCGAATACCGTGGTCTGCTGCTAGGTTTGGATCTCTTGCAAGAACAAAAGAGTGGAAGGGTAATCATATGTGGAGATTCAAATCTGGTGATTCGGCAGATCACTGGAGAAATCGATTGCAAGGCTCCGCGTTTGAAGTTGTTGAATGATCGTGTTATGAAGGCTTTACGTGGATGGCCAAGTCATGACCTCTTACATGTGAAACGCGATTGGAACCGGAGTGCGGATCACCTAGCCACGATGGCCATGTGTGATCAGACTGGATCGATGATTACCGATAAAGCACTGCTGGAGGAATTGGTCGAGATGAATAGGTTGCCCGAGCTGATTCATGCGGAAGATAAACAGGAAGCAGCCCAGGTCTCGATCATGACGAGATCACGAGCCAGATCAACACCTAGCAGGCCACTCTCTCGAGAAAGCCTAACAGAAGAAATAGTACAGGAGATGCGGATTGAAAGAATTCTTAAGACACAAGACGAAGAAAAATGGATCGTTGATTTGAAGGCTTTTCTGAATGGAGATTTGGATAAATTGAACCAGAGCGAAGCAAAAGATTGTGTTAAGATCGCGTCCAGTTATGAGATTGACGAAAACGTTTTATTGTTCTACTATGCCCAAGCTGATCAGGCTGACGCTGATCTGGACCGATCAGCGAGACTTGTGATGCCGGAGACCTTACTAGCAGATATCACGTCAGTTTAGAGGGTGGTCACCAGGGCGCGGGTCGGACGTACCACAGGATTCGCAAGCATTTCCACTGGAGAGGTTTATATCGAAGTGTCCAAACGTTTGTCGGAACATGTACAGATTGCAAAACCGGGAAGGGTATGCCGAATATCCGGGGTAGATCACCCGGAAACATCCAGGCGACCTACCCTTTCTAAGTGATAGCGATGGATCACATACCTTCCTTGCCGAAATCATTCAAAGGCAATACAGAACTGCTGATTTGGACTGATCTGTTCACGGGATTGGTGATCGCGAAAGCGGGATCTACCCGAACAGCCCAACAAGTCGCCTGCAGTTATGAGGAATGTGTCTTTAGGCGGTTTGGAGCAAGTGAGGTGATCAGGCACGATCGGGAACCAGGTTTCATGGCTGAAGTTTTTCGATCATTCAATCAGATGCTTGGTCAGAAACAAAGCGCGACCATGGCCTACCGTCCGCAGGCGAACGGCAAGGCCGAGCGTATGGTGCAGACGCTAACCAGAGCTATTAAGATGTATGTCGCGGATTCTGCTCAACAAGATTGGGATGAGTATGCAGAGAGACTGGTATTTGCGTTAAATTCTTCTTTCTATCGGATCAGGGGAGATACCCCGTTTTACTTGGCGTATGGTTGGGACCCCCGGTCTACTATCGAATCGGTGATTCCCGTCGGATGTACCCGAGGCCGAGATCGCGAAGCTCGTCGATGGCGTATGGGACTCCAGCGCCATTACCAGCATGCGCGGGAACAAGTGAATGAACGACTGCGGAGGGCGATCCAAGAGAGAGCTGATCGGAATAATGATCAAGCCGATTCGCATAATATCGAACCGGGATAAAGGGTCTGTCTTTACTTGGATCGAGTAAAAGGAGGATACGCCAGGAAGTTAGCGCATTTGTGGCATGGACCATTCCGTGTATCCGGATTGATCGGCGACCATGCTGCCCGTTTAATTACGGCTGGTACCGATTATGGATTTTTCCCGATCGTCCACTTGTCGAAGCTGAAGCTGGTTCGGGAATACCCCGATCGCTCAAAAAACAGGTTGTCATCCGATGATCAGCCAAGGTTTGACTTCGACGAAGTTCTCTTGCCCGAAGACAGTTGGGAAAGAACCTTGGATCAAAACGAATTTGAAGTGGAAAAGATTTGGATACCCGATCGGGCAAGAGAACCCGATTTGGTCGAACCCATCGTGATTACCAGGTTCAGTGGAAAGGTTACGACGATCCAGCGTGGGTAGATGAAAGGGACCTCAATTGTGGAGCTTTACTAAGGGAGTTTGAACATGATCGGGTGAGACGGAACCGATTTGGAGGCACGAAGAAGGCAACCAGGAGTCTCAATAGTCTGGGTTGACATATTGCGATGGATCAGCCAATGGTAATGGTCAAACAAGTTGAGATCAAGTTGATTGAGCTGGTTCAGAGTCAACGGACGTGCATATACATATATTCCACGAAAATTACATTCACGTGCATATGGACGATCGACATACAAGATGAGGACAACGCTGGAACCTGTGTATATATGGAACATGAAGGTTATCAGAAAGTTGTCGTGATATATTCATGATTAAAAGAGAATGAAACGAAAGTTGGTTATCACGATAACTACGGGCCATACTTTGCGCGCAGACGGGAGATCTTGAGTGCCGGATGATCCATGGGGCTTAAGCGGTATTGGTTCCGCCAGGGCTCTTGACGATCGGCAAAGTCCAAAGCATCGCGCAACGTGCCGATCGGAGTCGGGTGTCCATGACCGGGGTACCATTCCCCACCGTTGGCCTTGATGCCTCGTATTTCCGCTCGGCGAACAGGCAGATGCAGCACGGCGGGAAACAGGAAAACGTCCAAGTCGCATTCGCCGAGCTGGATTCCATCGACCACGAAGTCACAGATCACGGTCCAAGCAGCTCCAGCTTTGGTACGTCGGCGCTTGCGAGCATGGAAGTAGTGCTCAAGCCAAGCGTCCCTACGCAGAGTCGCATCGATCGGGAAGTGATGAGTTGCTTCCCATAACGCCTGACCTCGCTCCCGGTAATATGTAGCCAGGTGCTCCTTCAAAGCTCCGAACCTGGGGCGATCAGGAAAGTCCAACCCGGGCATAGGCTTCGCGAGAACCTCTCAGGCGATCAAGAGATCGATAGCCCGGGGTGTCAGCACGTCAGCCTGCCAGTGTTCGTCTCTGGGCGTCGGCGACCTGATCGGGAAAATCCACCTTGGCGGACGGGACCAGCAGCGAGGAACGCTTTTTCTCTTTACCAAAAGAGCCAGAGGTGCTAGGTCCCACAGCTGATCAGCGCCCCAAGGTTGTCAGGTCGCTAGCATGGCCTTTGTCGGCCGGCCCTGCATAACGACGTATAGATTCATGAACTTCTGCTTCGAATCATAGCTGTAGTCGTCTTGATGGATCGGCGATTTAACCGCTGGAACGAAGACGCTAGTGAAGTTGGGCGGTCTGGTAGTCGGTGTCGTACTGACGGCCGGAGGAGCGCTAGAAACAGCCGGAGCCGGTCGCTTGTCTTCCAAATCGTCTTCGCCATCACCGTCTGAGTCAAGCGAAAGCGACGGCCTGGGTCAGTGAGGCTGAGCCTGACGAGGTCGTCACTGAAACTCGACGATCAGGGCTGCGTGATCTGGCCAGGGCAGTTCGCGTCCGTTCGTCCAAATCGGTCGACTCGTCATCAGGGTCAGCAATGAGGCGAGAGCGCTTAGCAGGAACCGTCTTCCTTTTTGACTGGCTTGCCCGTTTGCGCTTCGCCGAACCCAAGATCGGCGAGACCGGTCTCGAAGCTGGTGGCAGACGGGATGGTGTGGACGTAGGGCCGCTGCTTTGCTGATCACTGGCTGATCAGCATCCGCGTTAGTCGGAGAAGAAGCGACAGAGAACGTAGATGACGGCGGGCCGGACCCAAGAGTCTTACGAGATTGCGTCCCGGCCGGGACAAGAGAGCTGATCAGCTCAGGGAATCCCTGCAAAGCCGTCCGAAGCAACCCCGAATCAGCATTCGGGTCGGTCCACCTGTCCATTGTCTGGTGGGCAATCTTCTTCAAGTCGCCGTGGCGTTGGGCCCAAGCGCGCTCATCGAGCTCCAGGGTTTCAAGCTTAACCCGAGCAAGATTAAGCTCGCACCGGCGATCTTCAGCTTCCTTCTGGTTCTCGCTCAACCTTTTTTGTATGTTGGCACGGCCGATACGCGAATCAGAAAGCTGTTTCACCAAGAGCTGGACCTGTTCGTCCGTGTGACGCATCTCGACTTCCAAGCGCTCCACTTCCTCGGCGGTACGAATTTTATTCCGGAGTAGCTGATCATGGACGCGACGGTGGTCATCTAGCTGTTGCAAATGATCCACCATCTCGACCATCGAATGCTTCATCGCCCCGATGCGCTCGTCTGAAAGCAAGGATAGAAGAAGTTATATACATATTGCAGAAGAAGCAGATGGTTGGGACATACCTTGATTGCGGACGGTGACAGACAGCGAGCGAATCATCGATTGCAGAGAAGCGACAGTATTCAAAGGCTTAGCGGAGACACGCAGGGCATCGAGATCAGCAGACAACTGATCTCGCTTGACTGTTAAACCTTGAACGCGGTTCGTCATGCCCAGCAGATCTTGATCAAGCTTGTCGCGATCCAGTCATAAAGTCGATAGTTGATCTGCCAGGTCGGCAGAATCGCGCCCCAGACGATCTATGACGACCCGATGATCAAACAACTCGGCAATAAGCGTCCGGTTAGCATCGTACAGGGAAATCAACTCAGGAATTGCGCTCTGGAGCCCAAATCGCAGTCGGCTGGTTTCTGTGGACCCCAGCGTGAGCGAGCTCGTCCCCTCCACCAGACGAGCCAGTTGCTCCAAATAACTAACGGGCGACTCGAGAAGGCCGACGGGGAACTTAAAGCGGGCGGTAAAAGTCAGGGTTTGTCGTGGGGGAGAGAAGCTGGTCGTGATCGTGGTGGCGGTCGAGATCGGAGAAGTCGCAGAATTGGTTAACTTGCCCCGGAGACGAGGCGGTTGTCGGAGAGCAGCCGAGGAGGCAGGGAAGGAAAGAGGAGGTCGTCTTGAATCAGACATGGCTGGTCGCTAAGTGGAAGATTCGGAAATGGATAGGTCGAACTGCAGTCGTTGCGCGGCTGCAGTAAGGCTCAGGGGCGGCTGTGGTGAAGCGATCTGACAAAAAGTTGAGAATAAGGTGGACCACATATGACCGTTGATTGGTGACGATGGGAACACCTGTCAAGATGGGACAGTTGTTGGGTGGGACAGGCTGATTACGCGTACTGTGAAAGGCGGCTGACAACGGGCTTTCGTAATGTGAAGGGATAAGCCAAGCGCCGTTACTACGCCCGGTCCCGGATATTAATGGAATGGCGAAGGTCACGATCCGATCAGGATTTTGCGTCTTAAGTGGAGTTCGCGCGGACGTACATGACGAGATCGACTGAGACAATCTGGAGATACAACATCAATGGCGAAGTAACATATCAGGAACAGTTATCGGGATGAGTTATGAACGGTACAGATGTTGAAGTTGGATGTGATATGAAATTCCGACCCGATCGGCCGAGTCTCCTAACTCTGCCCTAGAATACGAAGATCAGGTACAGAACAGAACTGGGTATGTGGAGTGGCGAGCCGTGTGAGCATTACCAAGTTGAGGCAAACGATGAGAGTTGATGAATCCATCCAGAAATGATGCAAGAAGGTCCGATCAGGTCCAACTTTACGAGAAATGCTGAGCCGGTGCTATCTTGGCACCCCGCCAGGTGATGAAGGTCATGAACATGGTCGAGTGAACAGGCAAAGCCGATGTGATGGTAACCCTGAGGTGCTGCGAGGTGATCTGGGCTGATCGATCCGATCACTGCCCCGATCACTCTGCCGATCGCTGTGCTGATCATGATCTGAGCCGATCGGCCCCAAACCGGCTTCCAAGTGTGAATAGAAATAGAGTTTTCAGTTAAGCCGGGTTGGATATGAGGCGAACAGTGTCCGAGAGGCAGATCTCGAGCGGGTTCCAGGCTGTTTATCGAGAGATCAGGGTGGTTGAAGATCGCCATAGAGTTTGACCATAATCGGGTCAGAAGTGGTACGGATCAGTTTGAAGGTGCAACAAAGATGGGTAATGTGGTACTACGCAACCGTGCGACGAAGAGAGCATGATCGAAATATGAGGCAGGCACATGAGTTGGTGTATGGTACACTAGGTATAGGACATTGCATATATAATAACAGGTTTTGATTTTCCCCCTAAGCAAAGAGTCGCTCCGCCACGTGTCGCGGTCATTGGGAGCACAGGGTTAACTAGGCCCCTGTAGCTCAACTTAATTCCCGGTTAAGACGCGCATAGACGCATTTTGGCTTACCGGAAGGCCCCCGACGGGTTTTGTTTAGGTTTTCAACCCTCACCCCCTCACGCGCACGTGTTTGGAACACGTTATATCAATTGGAAATGTTTTGTGGAGATAACGTTTGTGGTTTACTGTGGAAGATCGTGGTTTGATCGTGGTTTTCGTGGTTTCTCGTTATCTCTCGTTTTTATTGGCTGGCCTGATCGGACGAAGTTTCCCGATCAGTGCCTTTATTGTAACCAAGTATCGACCCTGACTCGTTCTCCGGTGAAGATTCCCATCCGAGGACACCCCCGTCTCGAGAAGGTCACCCCCTCCGACCTGATCAAGATCATCCTTTTTGTCAAAGAGTCCACCTGAGTGAGTGTAACCACCCCCGATCAATGGGTACACAAGGTGAGATGAAGTTAAGTATGGATTCTATCGCACATGACGACCGGTCGGATGACCGGGAAGATCAGATCAGTCACCATAATGGTGATTCATCCGATTCTGATGCGATCAGGATCAACGGAGTACCCCCTCCGATAGTTGGTCGTCCGGGCCAGTGGGTATCCGGATTCCACCCAGACCTCCGTCCTGGATTTGGTAATCGGCTCCACCACAGAACCCTGGAAGAAGCGTCGTGAATTTCGTGGACGAGCGAAAATAAGAGAACATGTTTCGGTTGTGGTATGGAAGGCCATCCACAACGATATTGCCGCTAAGGCGATGAAAGCGTTTTCGAGCTCAAATGAAGGAAAAATGATTAAAATGAAGACAAGCACCACTTTCGAAGGTGGAAAGGAAAATTTGAGATTTTCAAAGCAGGCTATATTGAAGGATAACGATACCTGGATATTAGACAGGGGTACCTCGTGTCGAGTGAAGATTTCCTAGAAGATATAAAGAACTGCAGCGACGACAAAGACCTGTTGCTGCCAGACGGAGCAACGCTTAAGCTGACGAAGGTCGGCAGTATACGCTTCAAGACTAAAGAATCAACCATTGTGTAGACGGAAGCATGTAACAGGCTAGCTGTTACAGGCTTTCACTGCGAAATTGCGAGTGAGGAAGCGTGCAATTAGAATAGGAACAATGATATTTGTTCCTCAATAGTTTAATAAGTACTAACTAGGCCAGACTGTTTAATGAGCTTAAAAAGTCCTTTGTTATATACGTAAATATATGACTCGGACACTGGCTAGACGGTAAGTTTAAGAGTGAATATATTATGAGTGGTTTAGAACTTATTACTATAATTAGATCTTAACTAATCATACAAACATGTAATGTAAAACATATCTAATAATACTCTTATTATTAGATCCCCTCTTGTGGTTTGGTATTACATCCGAATCGGATTTCCTTGTGGATTAAAATAACATATAGTCCAATATTCAAATTTCAGACAGTAAGTCTGAAACTAAACGGTGATATTTCGATTTAAATACACCTATGTAACGGTACCCCATTACATCACCCCTCCCCCCCACTTAAGGTGGTTGACAATAACAAATTTTAATATTGTCCAATCGATTGGAGACACTTGTTGGCTAAAACAATCAAAAGTTTACAAACCAAAACATTAAGACCAAGAACGGCATGGCCGAGACACGCGGCGGCGCTCTTAAGAGCGCTGCTAAAAACACGAAGGAAGCCTCCGCCTCAGCATTCATTGCTGAGGTGTCCAACGCAAGCAGTGACGCCGCAAACGAAGCGACAGACGAAGATAGACCGAGAGACCCGTTGTCTCTAGTCGCAGATTCTGCTGAAGCAGCATCTAAAAGGGGGTGTGAAGATGTTGCTAAGGCAACATCTAACGCGTTAACGCGCGGGTGGCGAAGACGACGTCATTACTGTTTGGCGATGACTCCGATTCTGTAGACGAAGACGAGGAAGTCGGCTCCCACGAAGTATCTAGCGGGCAAAAGCCCGCTAAAGATTCGTCGCTTAAAGGCGACGCCGGAATGGATTCCGACGCTGTCGATTACAAGAGCGACGACTCTTACAAGCGATGGAAGAGGAACCAGATCGCTAGTTCCCCTGGTCCAAGACGTTTGCCGGGTCGGCGTGATGTTGACCCGACGCGAGATTAAGAGAAGGTGGCGCTCCGCCTGCTAAGAAACTTTGGGCAGAAGTGGCTTACGCCACTTCCGAGTCGTCTTACCCTACGAGTTTCGAACAAGGTAGGGTTTTGGAACCCAGCGTGGGTTATGATGCCCGAAAGTGGCGGTCATCGAAAATGTGACTGCCAATATCCGTTGTTCGATATCAACGTCCTGGATGACTGTCAAGACATCCGGGGACGTCGATTCGAAGCAAAGTCGATAGACGTCTGTACGTTACCGACCTTGTGGAATCAAAGACCCGAGGTCAGGCCAAGTCCAGGAGATGCCGGATGGCGCGTCGAATAGACGCAAGTCCCTGCATCAGATATGCCACCCTATCGCCCGCTTCTTCCAGCCGGTCCCGGGAATCTTGTATCAGACAAGGAAAAGTTCGTTGGTCCAGGAGATCGGAAATGTTTTCCCGGGATTGAGCCACAATTTCCTGGACTTTGTCATACAACTCCTAGTATTTCTGGATCTGGTCCTGGAGGCCGGGCTGCCCGGTGGTCATCCTTCGCAAATGCTTCTGGCGTCTTTCTAGTTTGTGCAAGAGGCGGATTCCAAATCCCTCCGGCCGGCTCAAGTTTATCTGTGATACTTCCAGTTGCTGAGAGATGCGGACGTATTGTTGGTAACACTTGGTCATTTCCCGAGCTGCATGTGAAGTCTCGACCAGCTTGTCCGGAGATATAAAATGTGGGTTCCTTTGCGGTTCATAAGGGTTAAGTGGCCGGAAATGCAAACCGAGAGGAGGATAGAGAGACTTAACCTGGAACTCCTACGTGGAGACGGTTTTCTGATATACGATACGGAGGGAGTCGATGGATTCGGTGCATAATCTCTAGCATCCTGACCATTTATTTTTATAGTAACTTGTATTGGTCCCGCTCGCGCGTGAGGTCAGCTACCTCGTTCTCCAACTAAGTCGCCCGACCGTGGAAACCTAGAGCAGCAAGAAGCTCCCGGGCACCTGCCTCATCGGCACGCCGGTTTGCCAGTTCAGCAGCCAACGTCAGTTCGGTCTTCGCTTTTTCCAAGTTGGCCGCCTGAGCAGTCAGGGAAATAATTTGGTTCTTTAGGTTGGCCACCTCCAGCTGCCCTGGTCGGCGTTCGGCGTCCAAGGCCTGGGATCGCGAACTTAAGCAACCCACTGGTGGTCGGACTGACCTGGGTGGACCGGCCGGCAACTGATCCGCATTACGATCGTCGAAACCCGACGTGTGCTCAGCGAATGTGGTAATAAATGCGTAGGGAGATCGTGCCTCTGCCGTTGTGTGGCTGCGACAAGACTCAGGGGTGGCTGTGGTGAAGTGGCTCCAGTATTGATTAACGGACAGACGAAGGATAACGCTATCAATTTAATTGGCTGTAATGTTGAACCGAATTGGCTGCCCGGAGTCAGTTGCTAAGTCGGAATGATGGTTGCGAAAGGTGTATGGTAGGACTTAGCGGCGCCAGATCAGCATATGGATGTGGAATGAAGGCAAGGGCATACGGACTAACTGGAAGTGTTTCAGTCGTGTTGGGTCAGGTCAGCCAAGCTGTCCGGGATTGAGAACCGGCGGGATCGAGCTTTTCTATAAGGTGGCCGATGGTGAGTCGAAGGGCTTATCCGAGGCCCCAGGGGGGTTATATCCTGGTGGTAGCCGGGTATGGCATCGTCAGCTAGTCGGGTGGCCAGGAGGGAAGATGATGGTCGAGCTACCCTATTTGGCGTGAGGTACACGAGCAACGGTCCAGGTCGACACGAGTAACCTTACAGGTTGGCCACTGTATTTTGTGTGAGATACACCGTAGGTTTATATTGGATTTAGGGATGAAATCAGTATACGCTTCTCTTCATAAGACGCAAGTCGTTATTGGTCTACAGCAGCGGGTTAACAAGGTCCCCTCTAGTTGTCATTGATTTACCCGGGGAAGGTATTCAGAAACCCACCGGAAGTCCCCTGACCGGGAGCCATTTGGGAAGCACTATACTCACTCAAGTCGCCCGTGTTTGGAACACGGTTAAGTTATATTGGAAGGGAAGGCAAAGTTTTGGCTTACTGCGGAAGATTGTGGAGTATTGTTTGGAGTTCACGTCTACACATAAGATTGGAGTAACGCTCCTATTGTCTTTGGTTGGGCTAGCCGATTGAGTAATCTCTGTCCAGCATTTGCGGTATACTAAAACTAAGTATAACGCCAGTCCACTCCCCGGTGAAGATTTCTGCCCAGGCACAACCCTAGTCCTAACCTCATCCACATGCCTCAGGTGGCTTCTTAACTTTTCGTCCGAAAGCCACCAGGAGAGCGTAACCGCCAGTGCTGACGGGTACACAAGGTGATATTAAACAAGATGGATCATCCCAGTCGTTACAGCCAAGGTGATGGCAGTGATCGGTCCACCCAGTTTGATGCTGACCTGGACCAAGACGTTGACGTACCTCCGACAGTCGAACTATTGAGAATCCATCTGTGTATTTCCGATACAACACCATACTCCGCTCCTTCGTGGAGCCGAGTCCTGATCAACGTTAAGTAATCCAAGATTGGACGAAGGCGAACTCCGACTTAGCCGGAAGTATCACTGCTAACATCGTTAGCCGTCGCCCCGGTTAAAGTCTCACCGTTAATCTGCCTGGTAACCAAGTTGGAATCTCAACAGATGATAATTCGGGACTTTTGCGCATTAAGTACAGTAATTCTAGGCTCAAAGGACAAAAAGCACATTATAAACCTCCATCCGTTCTCGAACTACGTCATAAACAAAAAAACGATTTACGCTTAAGTTCATCTACCTCCTGCATTGGATACGCTCGATGTTGTCTCGTGTCACGTCAAGTTATGCTCTTTGTGTGTTTAACGTGTGTCAACAAGAGCAGATCTACCGTACCAAAGCACCTACTTCCACGAATCCATATCATCTAAGGTTGTGAACTGGATGGAACACGATACGCGCGATGCCGTTCGATGAGACATGTCAAACAATCGCGACTACATTTACGTCGAAGAGACCGGCACAAAGATCCTTTCACCGTCTTTTGCATTCCGTCGATTTTCATCAACTCATGTCTTGGATGGGCGTGCTCGCGCCAATTTGTTGGTATGCTATTTCTTGTGTTAAGAGAATGAATCGCCGATCTCAGTCTACATGTTGGGAATGATGAATTCATTTCTTATGGTGTTCGTCGATTGGTTATACCTCGTTTAATGAGACCAAGACAAAATCTTCGCTGTAGGGCAACTGCACTCTCACACGACGAATCAGCTATAAAGATGCTACGAACTATTCACTTGGCGTTGTCATTTATCATAAAAATTAGGCTATATGTATCCCAAATTTGTCGTCTGCTCCACACGAGTGTACATGTAAACCGGTTTTTTCAAAGCTGATGATGAAATAAATTAGCTGCTGACGGTTGAATTCTCTTTGGCTTTTGTTATTACAGGTGTTTGCTTCAGCCAACTGCACGGCTCTTTGGCATGCTGTCATCATCCTCTGAAGACGAAGACGAAGCGGCCACGAATTATCCAATCGTCGTCCGATTCAGACTTGTCTCCCTCGCAACTCTCTTCTCCTGATTCTTCACTGCTGTCTTTTTCGACTACGACGACGCTGATGAAGACTTGAGGTGGAATCGTCCTCTCTCTTTTGCTGCAGAAACGACTGCTTTGTGCTTCATTTATTACGGTACACTGTACCTGATTTATGGTACAAGGGGTGCGATTGTAAGGGACAGACAGGTGCATTGTACAAGAGACAGCGCATTGTTACTAATTGGATTATTCGCACCGCCTTATCGACCCCACCTGTACCGTAAGACAGGTACGATGTACCTCAATGAACATTCTGACAAGCTCGTACCTAGGATAAGTCTCACGGTGCGATGACATTTATTAATACCGTACCTAAATACATGTAAGAGGATCTATGAAGAAGTTGCAGACAGTCAACCGCGCCATCCCCCTCCCCCCTCCGTACAGCCAATATCAAAGGTATGTGTATCTCCTATTCTGTTTTCTTCTTTTTATTATATTGTGATTGGGAATGATGCGTATTTTTCTTAGTGGTGCGACTGTATTAGCCAAATGTTAATTTATGGCGAGACATTTGCTGCCAACGTCCATGTCATTATCGACTACAATGCAGCCCGTTTGCTCTATCCAGTATGCTTACCGACCACGTTTGGTGCAGTGGTTAAGGCCCTACCCTCGGGACCGGGAGATTGCGGGTTTGAGTCCCACCGTGGACGAAAATCCAAAGTCGGATAGAGTCGGGGTCCAAAAGTGTAATGAAATGAGGCCCTTACAGCACCGCGCTTGACATGGCTTACACCACCCTGTATAGGGTCAGGTTCTCTAAATATTCTCTATCCAGTATGCTTATCTTGCCAATAGTTTTGGGTAAGTGACAACTCGAAACTTGACAGAAATCAAGCGCGACGTAAGTGCGGCCTTCAGCTGTCAGATTGGCTCCAATTAGCGCTGCATTGCTTTGTTTCCCGTGAACCGTGGAAGAAGAAGCAGGGCGTTTTTTGTACTTTTGATAGAGTTGTCAGCCACACAAGACCCCGACCACCACAACAATTGCAGCAACAAAGAGCACGAATTACTACATCAACGCCATACTCGTGTTGCATGTACAGTACTCCTCAAGATGAAGCGCGATCCACAATGTGGTGGGCGTGAACGCTCCCGTGCGATTGGTTTACACAGGAGATTCCTGCGTCTGCACAATCACCCATTGATACGCGCTTCAAGCAATTGCACTACGATCTGCAGTCCGTCACCGATCGCGCTGACGTCGACACCGTCACGTATCTCTTACCGTTCGTTAAGGTCATTGAGTCGGAGCGTACAAGCGGTTTAATAATGGGCGCTGCCATCTCTGCAATTAGCAATTTTCTCTTGTTCGAGCTCATTACGGTGCGCTGTTGTTGCTATCAATCGAATCGCGGTTCGGTGATTGTAATTACTCTTTTTACGTCTCCAATCATTTGTGTTTTGTAATTACACATATTACAATACGCACCTGGTCAGGACTGTACATTGTACCTGTATTACGGTACAAGGGGGCCGAATACTGGGGGGTGCGAATAACATCTCCCCCTAACGGAGTGTGTGCACGACGCTGAACTTTAGGACGGATGTCATTTTGATGTTGTTTAGCTCTGGTAAAGGCGTTGCTAGAAAATGCACAATTAAGGAGACACAAGATAGCGTGCTCAACTTGTCGCTGAAGAACCAAATATCTTACTTGGGACAATGGTTGAAGCCCCTCACGCTGGGACAGGAAAATAGCTAAGAAAGTAGATGTAGAGTAACTGCTGTGGAAGTAACTCAACTGCGTTGCTTCTACCCACCGTCGTATCGATATGTTATCATCATTGGCGCAGCACTTATCCGACACTATTGAGCAAAGTATGGCGACGACATGTCGAATGTGTGGGAGAAGAATTTCCTCTGCGCGACAAAAGCGAGCCGCATTTGCTGATGGTTGCGGCCTTTTTTGCTGCTGTCATTGAAAAGATTCACGCGAGAAAAGAGGGGAAAAAAGGAAGAGAAGACACAAAGGGTGAAATTCATTTAATGAGACGACGACAGCTAAAAAAGGTCCCACGGTAACTCGATCCCACCATAGCTGCCGTTATTTAACCCAAATGGCCTGAAGACGGTCAATTTCTTTGGCTGCGGAGCCCCTGAAACCACCTAAACGGTGGCCTTCAGGTGCATCCTCGAAGTCATATTTGCCTGATCTTGTGCCGGCTTCGATATATTTGTTAGTGGTACCGGGAGCGATGAGTTTTAGGTAGAAGACGCGTACACCACCCTTATGTTCATCCGTGTACCATTCGAGACGTGTGATCGGTTGCAATGGATCAACCGTCATGTTCGTTTTTTCGCCACCCATTCCGCCGTGGAACTTCGTATGTGATACACCATTCGCGTCGAAAACTTGTACTGGACAAAGTCAAGACGGCCCTGTCCTCTGAGTACGACATCGTACAATATATCTGAAGAGCTCACTTCATCCGAAAATTTCTTGCCACCACCGCCGCCGAATTGCTTGCCGTGTATATTGCCAGCAGCAGTGGGATCAACGAGAATGCTGCTCAGAGCAAGAGCGAACGGAAACAACAGCTTGAAGGGAAGCTGCATCGTGGAAATGTGTGTTTCTGGTCGATGGCAAAATTGGGAGTGAATTGGAGAGGTGTGAATTCAAGTACCGAGTTCATGTAAAGAATATGCACTAGGTTTTCTAAGGAATCAACAGGTGTTGATTACAAAATTTTATCCATCGGATTCGCTGCGTCCTGTTGCGATGGCGTCAGTGAAGAAGTAAGTGCAGTTACAAGACAAGGTCGGTACGCCTCACCAACTCCATGTATTTTGTATTACAATTGTCGTACAACTCAACGATCGAAGGATTCAACAGGAGTTCAAAACAGTGTACAAAAATTGATCCCTCGGCAATGGAACGCACATAAGGGGCGAAATTATGCAAATTTTGCAACGTCCATCGGTAGTGACTCCCTCTTTATGCTGATTTGTGTAAAGAGCTCGAGATTCCGAATTCGAGCGCGGCTGTCAACTTGTAGAAACGCTGATGGATGAAGCCGGGAAAGGCTCCATAATCAGCACCCTGGAGTGCCCAGAGACAGGCCATTCGTGACACTCCTTTTCCGTGTATTGTATAGTCTCTGGCAATTGTCGCTATCTTTATGAATCGAGTTTGTGCTCAGACCACGACAAGCGCCTCGTATTGAAAGACACTTCAGTGACGGAGTTCACTATATTCATATATTGCTATTCATATGGCTCCAAAGTACTGTAAGTTCATTTCGCGAGTGTTGGAAGTGCCGACACCAACGATCACCGAGATAGCTCTTTAAGCTGAGTCATTGTCGATGCTTGCTAAACCACACGGAATACGTGGTCATTATGGAGAATTTTTCGAATGGATTCCCGCGATGACAAATGCACGAGTTGAAAGGATTTTTTCAGCGGCGATACAGTACGTCCAACACACATGACGACGACAGTCCTGCATTGGTCGACAGCGTCTCGAATGCATTGCGTGAAGGTCATCCTGAGCTTCCTGGTGGTGTCAATGGATACGTCGTCATGGTTCACGACAAGGATATTGGATCGTTGTTACCTGGATACACTCGGTGCTTTTCAGCGTACATTGAGCAGCTGGAAGCGCATTTCGAGAGTTTTTTCCTTCACGAATCACGAAATATGTTGTTTCCTACTTCGCAGCCCACTTTCATGCCTAACGGGGTCTTACAGTTAGTAACGCGATATTTTTTAGAGAGATTCTTAACTATATGAATTGATCATTCCAAAAGAAGTTGCAACGCAAACTCCGTGTTCTTACGCAAGTACTGGGAAGTGGATGGAACATGGTCCACGGCCAGCAGATATTTCTTTAACGCTACTGCTGTTGCACCTGTGGAAGGAGAGTGTCCGTATATGTGCACCCAATCTGTATGCGGGGTGCTGATTATGCGGTAGGAGTCCTACCGCATAATAGTTTAGTAATGTCCTACCGTAGGACATTACTAACCCCTATGTAGTTTTATTCCTACCGGTATTTATATATAGGGAGTTGCTAAGGAGCAGGCAAACCGGAGCAGGTGTACATAAACGAGATCGCACAGTGACAGTCTATGGTACACTGTGCCAGCCAATATGTAGACGTGGTAGTTACGAAGAAGAAAGGATAAAAGTTACTTCGACATATAATCTTTCATTTTACTTCCTGTCGTCTTAAAAAAAGCGGAGCCATTGCCTTAAGATTTCGACGTTGTCATTAATTTAACGGACTATCCACGACGAGCGTTGCTCATTAAGCACCGCAGCTAAAACTTTTCTTGAAGTTCGCTTACTTGTTAAAAGAACTGTACTTGTGATCCCTACAAAACACCACATACTCCTATGTTTTGAAGGAAGAACAAGTCTAGAAATGTTCATGATGCATGCCATTTCGAATCATTTCTTCGCACGTTTTGCCACCATCGTGAACGGTTTATTCTCGCTTAAACATTAAAGGTCAGCACTTTATCATCCTGGAAACTTTCTTGCTTCCCGTCTCTTTAGGAATGTACCGGTAGTAGTCACAGGACTATGTAGAAACGGATTGAACAATTTGCTTGCCGTCAACGCAGAGAACATAAGACCGAAATTGAACGGGCCTGAATATCGTGACGCGTCGCGTCCTCTCCTGCTGTCAAAAGTGGGCACTCGATATACAGCAAATGACTACAGAAGGATCCTTGTGCAGTCTGCACATACAGATAGATTATTGTGCAGCGACATCTGCCCACCTCAAATTGAAAAGCTGGCGAGTATCTGACTCGGTTTTGATCCATGTACTTTAACGCTTATGTTTGATCTTTCGCATCAGCCGCATCTATCTCGTGCTTCTTCTTGTAGTTTTTTTCCTCCGAATCGCTGTGGAAACAAGCACGAACTCCTTCCGCAACGATCACCACCATTTCTCCCACGTCTAGCACTTGCAAGCTTGGGGATTCTTTCATCACATAACACTTAACTACTTTTTGACTGGTACAGTGTATATTTGGGGTACAAACCGTGCTTGTGTGAGACGAGACAACATGTACTTTTCTGGCGCTGTCAATAGCCACTTTTATGACGTTGTGCGATCTCGTTTATGTACACCTGCCTGCTCCCCCTATCTATACCCCATATATGGTACATCGTGCCAGTCAAAGAGGTCAAGAACGGACTTTTGACATAAGTGGGCGCTTATTATCTGATAAATATCCCAAATAAGGAACTAATTTTCCAAAAGTGGGCTCAAGTAAATTGGTTTCCACCAAACTAATCGTTGAGACAAAAGTGGTTTTTTTTACATAGATAAATTTAGACAAAACAAAAACAACAATTGATACATGTGCCACTAAAAATTTGATCACGTCAGGTTCACGAAGCCTAGACACTTCCTTTCGAGCTTGTATGCCGCCTGCTCATGGTGCTTCGCGCTTAAATGACCAATCTGCTTGCAGTAGCGACATGGCTGTGTACATGGTGGTCGTCTTCCTTGCTGTAAAAGCAGCGGCTATGGCGTTTACTTTGAACAGTCATCGGCGGTTCTTCACCTGATTGAATTGCTTTGGAGCGTGCCATCCACGCTTGTAGCTTGTATCGAAGTCGAGATTCTTTCCTTTTCCTTTCTAATTGTATATTAGCGACGACGCTCTTTTTCGTCGGCATCCATAGGCGGCTTTCGTTCCGGGTTAATTTCAAAAATGCTCCACAATACGCGTAACCTGTAACGTAAAAAAATAGCAAGTCCGACAAACGCGCTGTTTCAAATCCCTCTGGCGGCGTAATACCGGCGTTTGTCATGAAAGCAGTGTATTCCTCCAGCATCATTTGTTCTTCCTTTTATTTTCTGATCTCTTTTTAGCAGGCCTATGTAAGCTAGGATGTGTGTAATTGGTAAAAATGCTACCTTTTACACAGAATTGCTAAAATGTGGTGGAGTCAATCGATAACAGAAACCACATTGGAAGCAACGATATTTCAGTTTTTTACAATTTTTGACGGCTAGTGGCAAAACCCCAGGTGTGGCTTTTGCCAGCTACAGACTCAAAAACAATGTGGCTGACATCAGTTTTAAACTGCAACTGCTAAGGATGCTTCTAGTAAAAGGCTTCTTTCTTTCCGTTTGACAACGTCGAAACCAGGGAAGCGGCAGCTTCTACTGTAAGATTAAAATTCTTACTGCCAGCATTATTGAGGGATCCAGTCCAGGCAGAAGGAAGCTCCAGGGACTGAATGATCGGACTAATGTTTCAGTTCCTTTGTTCAACTATGATGCTGCTGCGAGCACCCATGACGACAAATGCGCCTATTTTTTGCTCTGACACTACTTCACCCCAGCGCTAAAGCAAGAAAGTTCAAGCGGCTTCAAGTGCCTGGTCATGACTCTAGCCAGGCACCGTTCTCGACATCAAAAGAGACGGAAGAGAATGCGATTCACTCAACTGCAACGGCTCGAGACACCATTATCATTTGGTTTTCATACTCTTCAGTGTCACGTTAGGCGTAGAAGGCTCATCTGGCTAGTGATTCAAAGCGAAATAGAAGAAAGTTCCAAGGTGTCACGGACATGTCCAAGGAATTTGTCTACGCACGACGGTGCCGACGCGTTCCTTACGCACGAAACACTTGTCACTCGATCACGCCATCTTGGTATATTATTAACTTTTAATTGTCAGGAATGAAAAAAATCATTACTGCAGCAGAACGCAGCAAGAATCAGCTGTAATAACTCAACGTTGGAAAAGATCGAATGCCCTGCCGAGCCACATCTCAATGTTGGGACCTATCATACTGACAATGTCATAATATCGTTCAATGCACTCACGCTAGCCTCTGCGATACAAGGTAAGACAAGAGATAGCTTCTGTCGCTTTACAGGTTCCTTTCCCTCTTTGTCAAAAATGGCCTCGGCCTCGTCTTGCTGAAGGGGAGGGAAACGGGAGAGGATCCCTGCTCCTGGATCTCACGTCCACTGAGGTACACGTAACAAAGTGTGGTACATGAAACAAGGGGGTGAGGTACACGTACCGTATAATTTCCCTAGATAACAGAAGCCACTACAGTACAATAAGTAATTATTAGACAGATGTGGGGGCTCGTCTTCCAAATATAGACGAGCCCCCACGTAAATGTATTATGCTTAGTGCCCATGATAAAAAGTAAATATAATTCTTTTTGCCTCCTCACAAGCAAATTATTCCTCTACCTTCACTACTTCTACGCGCAACGTGCTTTCACTTCAACAGGTTATGAGCCCAAGCTCCGCCTTATCCGATTTTCCTCGCCCAACCGGCTCCGACAACTTTGACGTCTGAAGACCCGGATTCAAGCATACCTGGACGGGAAGAACCTGCTCCGATTCATTGAAGACCCCAACTACGAACTCAACCCAATCGTTGACGAAGACATGGTTTCAGTCACTGACGATGATCCAGATTCGGATTCCAACTATGATGAAGAAAATGACTCGCGGGACGGAACTGGATCAAGAACTTGACGACGATGAAGAAGATTTTGTTGCATTGACCGACGTCCACCGACTAACGATCGGGGATCCGGCAGTTCAAGATGGAAACGACGATGTCTCGAAGCCTGCAACTCCTGTGCTCTCAGCTTCTGCTCAAGTTATATCTTTTGGAACACGGAATGCCGAGAAGGTTGCCAAGGCAAGAGCAAAAGCAGCAAAGGCCAAGACGCGAGCCAAGGAAAAGGCTAAAGCCAAAGCGAGAAACAAGATATTCTCCTTGCTGCTTATCAGACGCGTCGCTTGAATGCTCAAGTCAAGTCATTCTTGGAGAAGACGCTTGACGATAAGCATATCAGAATTGTCAAGGGTTTCGACAAGGCTTGCGATATTTTTCAAGCCATATGCGATCGATACAAGGGCACCAAGGCTTGCGGTGATCCCTACGGCATTATGAACAACTTGTATAATGCTCGTTACCAGGAAGGTGATGATATGCAAGAGTTCATTCTCAAGTACGAAGACGCCATGGGCGGCCTTATACCGTACTGAACAACAGTTTTGACGATAATGGCTTCTCTGTGTCCCTCTTCAACGCGATGTCCGCATCGTGGGAGAGTGAGATCCGCATTTGGCGCGAAACCGTGAAATCTTGCCTCTTCGAGAGCTTAAGAGTAACTTGGAGTACCATGTGACCAGGAAACTCGCGCAAGAAAGAATGGCGCTATCCTGGGGTACAACCGAAAGTATTGAAACCCAGAATGAACGTGCTCTGGTATCAAACGCTCCTGTTGCAAGTGCCCAAGCCCTTGTAGGTACGAACACTGACAGTCGACGCATATGCTCGTATTGTAATCGCTCAAACCACACAATGACTACGTGCCGTGTGTTGGTGAAAGCACATGTAGATTGGTCAGGTGAAACTAAACACGGTTATCCCTACCAACTTCAAGTTGCCGAGCAATAACATGAGCACCCGGCAACTCGACCAATGTCCACAACAATCGTCAACACCCATACTCGCGTGGCACCAACCGCAATAGTAATGGGGGCAGGCGTAATTTTGGGCAACGTGAATACGGTCAAGGCAACCGAAATTCCGGTCGTGGAAACAGCCAAGGTAATTCCGGCTACAACCCACAGCGCACCTTCAATGGAAGCAGCGATACCTACAACAATGGGAACGGTGTGTGTGGTGTAGTCGCTCTCAGAAAATCTTCCTGAGACGCGAACACCCACGGGGTCCCAGACGACTGACTACCGGAGGGGGTACTCCGTCCATCCGAGTCATGATCCGATCCGGCTTGATGCCGGCTGGATCGGTCGCTTCCATCCGCTTGATCGCGACTGCTCGAATGTTGCATGTTGAAAGCTCACCTTGTGTACCCGTCAGTACTGGGTGGTTTGCTCTCCTGGTGGACCCTAGGGCGAAAAGTGTAAATCCGTCCAATAGGGAGATGAGGGTTAGGACTAGGGGTAGCTCCTGGGCGGAAATCGTCACCGGGGAGCTCGTCTGGCAATACACTTGAACTTTGTATAGTGCCGGCTGGGCCGAGAATAGTCGATCGGCCAGCTAAACCAATAAGACACTTGAAGTTTTGTATAGTGCCGGCTGGACCGAGAATAATCAATCGACCAGCTAAACCAATAACAATGAAGGGCGAATCCAAATGTGTATATGAGGCAGATACAACTCCACACTCTTCCACAGAAGGCCAAAATGTCACCACTCCCCAATACTTAATACCGTGTTCAAAAACACGGGCGACTTGAGGTGAGTATGTATACGAAGTCGCCGCGACTCCCGGTCAGGGGACTTCCGGTGGGTTAACTTAACTTCCCCGGGCAAACCTATAACAGCAAGAGGGGACCTTGTTAGCCCTCTGCCGTGAACCAATAAAAGCGACTTGCGTCTAAGAAAGCGAAACGTACTGATTTATCCTATGTCCAATACTCCCTTTGTGTAGCCTACCTCAAATAACACGGCTGACCAGTCATAAACCTTACCCCACGCAACCCGGCTAACTCCGACTTTGTGTACCGGTCCGGCCGGTACACCAACCCCCAATAGTACCAACCCGGCCGGTACACCGAACCAATCTGGTACCAGTCCGAATGGTACATTATACCCGGCCGGCTCAGCCGGATAGCCACCCACCCGCGCCCCTCGGCCGCTGACGATAGCAGTTCCTTGGCAGCTTCTCATACGACCCGGGTGCCTGCTCCATCCACCCGAACAATCATCTTCTTTCAGGCTCCCTTCGCTCAATCCTCACAAACAATCCAACGTCTCGGCCATCCGCCATACGCTCCTCGGCCGTCAAACATCCACAGTCCTTCCGTCTGCTCAGCCCGCCTGTCCGACTATCCTCGCCCCTTGTCAGGTCCGCCGGTCCGATTTCCAGCCTGGCGCCGCCTGGCCACTTGTAGACTTCCTCGGCGACGACTATCCGGCGCCCACACCCTTGGTCCATATTTCCACCAATCAGGATGCGCCCTTTGGAGAGTACTTTGCGTTATTTTATAAGTCGCTTCACCACAGCCGCCCCTGAGTCGCGACACGGCCGCACAACGGTCGGGACACGATCTCACTCGAAGTCACCTGAACCGATACCGCTCATCCATGCCTCGCTTTGGTACGTCACCCCACCACTTTATAACATCTCCATGAACTCGGTCGGTCTCCGCACTGGCTAGCAAGCATGCCCACCAATACTGACATTGTCTTGATTAATCTCCAGTCTTGCAAATTGACAAGGCCAACGTCTGCCGTCTTGTTCTCGTGGACGACGACTCGCCTGCCAGCGGGGTGGGGATCGCAAAACCACCGAAATCGTCTCGCACTCCCGATCTGGTGCTGTCGACCGCCGACGCCGAGGCTGCGCTCCGCGTCCACGGCCAAGCCTGCGGCGACCGTGACAGACTGAAACCTGTCGTCTCTTCCCTTCGGGCGGAGCTTCGATCCTGTCAGGACAACTATGAAGCTCTGTCTCAGAGCTTCCAAACTTCTTGCGCGATGCTGGACCGCCTGAACCCCCGGGTCGCTGAGCTGAAACTCAGTCGCAAAACAGCGGAGGATGAGGTGGCCCGCCTCAGGGCCATTGTGGGTCAGCTTACGGACGCTCTACAACGAGCGGCCGCGCCATCCGCCCCCATCTCCGAAACGGCGGGGATGAAAAAAAGGCTGGACGTGTTGACCGCCCAGGTGGATAGCTTGGAGCATATCCAGGCCGACTTGGTCCGATCGGGCGTGGACGCCCTGTTCCCAGTCGCGGTCGCTATATTCCTCTTCCACAGGACGGCTGGATTCGGGCGAGGGGCCCTCGTCTCTAGCGGCCGGTTTGATTATCTCCGATAGTTTGTTCATCTCCGCCAATTCGTCCAACAATCCTGGATCCGAAACGGTGAGACCGGTCTGATCTCGCATGGCCAAGGTG
>MIQA02000770.1:18234-30719 GCA_001887855.2 Sclerospora graminicola | reverse complement strand
TATGATGACTGATCCGATCCTCCTGGTCATCGTCCCGGTCGTCATGTGCGATAGAATCCATACTTAACTTCATCTCACCTTGTGTACCATTGATCGGGGAAGGTTACACTCACTCAGGTGGACTCTTTGATGAAAAAACGATGATCTTGATCAGGTCAGAGGGGATGGCCTTCTCGAGACGGGGGTGTCCTCGGGTGGGAATCTTCACCGGAGAACGAGTCAGAGTCGATAGTTGCTGATCGGGAAACTTCGTCCGATCAGGCCAGCCAATAAAAACGAGAGATAACGAGAAACCACGAAAACCACGATAAAACCACAATCTTCCACAGTAAACCACAAACGTTATCTCCACGAAACCTTTCCAATTGATATAACGTGCTCAAAACACGTGCGCGTGAGGGGGTGAGGGTTGAAAACCTAAACAAAACCTGTCGGGGGCCTTCCGGTAAGCCAAAATGCGTCTATGCGCGTTTTAACCGGGAATTAAGTTGATCTACAGTGGCCTATTTAACCCTGTGCTCCCAATGACCGCGACACGTGGCGGAGCGACTCTTTGTTTAGGGGCTAAATCAAAAGCTCGTGAGGGTGTTTAACCCAAGTAAATCCCGTCGTGGGACTTCCGTCGATCCAAAGTGTGACTATGCGCGTCTCGTCCGGGAATAAATGAACGGGGGGAGCCTTGTTAGCCCCCCGTTCCCGAAAGTAGCGCCAAGTGGCGCAACGACTTCTTTACTTTGGGAGGGAAAACAGAACCTGATATTAAAATTATAAACCTAAAATCCAGTACCAAATGTAACCTACACCAACCTATGTGGCTTACCTAATACTTCTACTTTGAACTTCTTGCCACCTGATTTATTCCAGCATCTTCGTAAACGCTCTTCGTTAATCTTCAACCTGATTTGTACCCTTTTTCGATTGATCTTCAGCTGATCCCGATCCGGTCCTCGACTGATCTTCAACTGACCTTGATCTGGTCCGAACCAGCTATGATCGATCTTTAACCGACCTGACCTTCGGCTGATCTGACCCAATACTTCTGGGATCAGCACAAAATCAACTCGGAATCAATTTCGAGATCAGTTCGAATCAGCCCGAAACCAGCGTAGAATCACTTCGAAATCAGCTCGAACCAGCTCAGAATCACTTCGAGATAAGCTCGAACCAGCTCAGATTCACCTCGAGATCATCTCGAACCAGCCCGTAACCAGATTAGAATCCACTTCTCTTGTTGGTCCAAACCTGTTTTTCTGTCTCCAACATGCGTCAACCTTGAGAGGCCGACTCGTGATTAATCTTTCTTTGAGGTTGTACTCGACCCGATACCTGGAAGTCGATCAGGGCCGGTTCACTGATCTTTGTAACTGGTATTAACTGGCTCCAGCTGATTTAAATAATGCAAGCCACCGCCACATATACTCTTTTACATATTCGATCTTCACGACTTAAGGCTGATCCAACTCGTTTAGTCGGTTGGCCGTGATCTTCAACACCACGTCACTTTGACCACTTGGATCAGCGATAATCGGCTTCCATACTCATACTCTACCATAACCAACATATTTAACCGTCCATTAATATTGCTTCGCTACGTATGTCTTAGCCGGCCCGACTTTAAAGTCGGCATCTGGACATTCTTGTCTGGTCGTAATACTTGGCCGACCCACTTTTCCTTGGGACAGGGTGCGCTAAAGATGAATTTAGTATTTTCTCCATATTCTCCACAATCCCGTTATCATTCGCACCCTTTTGAGCCGGGTCGACTCGTCCCAGGTAGCTAATTGACACTTTCCGCCCATCTATGATGGGTTCACTCGAGATCATACAGCTAGCGCAGCGGTGTGGACAATTCGCATTTACATTTTTTAAAACCGCTTTACCACATTATCAGCTCGTCCTCGGATCAAGTTGTCACAGACGACGTGGTGCTGGCTCATTTTGACCGAGTAATGAGCAGAAACCGTTGTCGCCTGCTACTCCACCAATAAGGTGCAAATATTGTGGAAAGGAATTGACCATGTCGCGAGGAATGGCAGCGAGACATTTGAAAGACTGTCAAAAGTTTACACGTCGAGCAGAAGCTGAAGAAATGGACGAAGAAGATAAAGCCATGACACCGTCGTCGCCTAATAGGATTAAAATGGAGCCCGTTGCGATTGAACAAAGCCCAGGTTTCTCGCTTGAAGAGGTCATGGGGAGTGAGAAATTCGCCGATAAAGTGCAAGCTGCGTTTCAACGCATTGTGTTTGCAGGTGATGCCCCGCTTTCTCGATTTCAAGCGCTCATTCTTGATGATATCACGGGGTTACGCCATTTGAATGCGTTTAATTTGCTCGATAGTGTGCGTCCTGTGGATGGACCGATTTTGCAATTGCGTATGAAACGTCCTGGTGTCAACGAACGACAAGCCACGATCCAGTCACCCCAGTCTCGAAATCCAAAGCGCGATGGTTGGTGCATTGTCCACTTCGGTTTCCAGCGCCACAAAAGGTAGCAAACGAATTGATTGGAATGTTAGAGAGAGAATTGGGGCTGGAGTACGCCATGGGGCAACATACACCAACGCTAACGAGCTGTCCGGAGGAAGAAAGTGCATTGGATTGGCGCTTTCATCGGTCAGAGACGGTAGTGGTGCAACTTGATGGAAAAGCAAAGTCGCGAACGAAAAATAGTTTAGTGGGATATCCACGTCTGTGTCTTCATAGTTAATGGATGATGGATTTGCCTTTTTAGTTGCGGGGGCAAAAATCGAGCAGTCCATTTTGATTTTTTACCGCGCATAAATTTTGTATGTACTAATTCTGTGAAATCTGTGTACGCGAAAGCGCTGAACATGAAGATTCTGATTTCATTTCGAGAAACTACGTTATCGTAAACTGCTCTTCAAACATTCATTTTGGCAAAATGAAGCGATGCCCGAACATGGCATTAGTGTTCCAGTGTAGAAAGGTACTTTTCCACGACACACCATCACTATTTTTGCTTATTTTCGACTCTAAATTACTACGTGTAGATAAATGTCCCCAGACTCGATATTCAGAGATCCTCTCACGGAATTCGATTCTCTCGAGCGAGACCAAAAAGCGCCGCGTGTTGCACATCACTGATCACAAATTACAATTTTGCAGATTTGTAGCGATCGCTACCCACAGACAGATGAGAAAATACGTCCTCTAGCAATACAGTTTACCAGAGAGCACTCCTTATAACATGTGATCATCAAAGTTTAGCCTCTATATGACAGAAAAGAAATTGTGCGAAACGAGCCGAAAGTTATCTTGACGTGGGAGAAATGCACATGAAGGTGATAATACGTTGCCTGATAATGACATACCTAACGAGCTAGGTTCCACCCCGAACTTTGAGCTCAAATTTCCAGGCATGCATCTATAAAGACACTACAGTGAGCATGAGGCCACTTTGATGACGTACCGATTGTTACGTTCTAACTGTTCAGTGTACACCAGTAAGACCACGAAGCGGCTGTAGCTCTCGATCGTGAAGTTTTCTAGGCAACACACAGACTCCAACTATCACAAAATTTTCATTGTGCGTTCGAATACATCACATTCGCCACCAAAGTTATCCATGACAATTAAAACTCGTCCATTGAAGGTGTCCAGCCACTCAATGTCTGCCAAAAGAATGAACCCCTTCCTAAGGTTTGCATTTTCATAAGTTGTCCGGTGTCTCGCTTTGGCTAAAAATACTTAAGTGAACGCATAACAACTTCTATCGTAATCCCTTAAGAAATATGTTCTTACTGGTCAAAGGATTTTATACACCCACACTATGATTATCTATAACTCTCATACCTTGTACAGATTTACCGTACGCGCCATGTATCCTTGAAATATTCAGCTGGCGTCATTTTCTAGGACTTAAGCAGTGATATCACCACTAAAGTTTATCCAATTCCTTCGTATTCATAGACCACTGACTTTTTATCTTCACTGCTAAGTTGTGCATTTATCCGGTCATCGTACCGAGAGACCTATCCTAAGTACGGTGCCGGAAGCTTGTCGGAATGTCGGATTTCTTATAGTACAGTCACACCTCCCAATGAGAACTCCCCTAACTGGCACCAATCCTGTATCTGCACCAATCTGTACACTGTATTTTTGTATGGGCGAGCGAATTCCCTCTTTTCCTGGGTCATTTTATAAGTGGCCACCAAAGCTAGGGAGTGTTTCGGGGCGTAAGGAACTTTGTACTTTAATAATCCGAGACAGATAGAGATGAAGATGGTTAAGGAGAAGAAGCATGTTCCTCAAGCATGTGCAGTAACTTTAACCGAAGCACCGCGGCATCAAACTGCGCTAAGGTAATCTGTCCCTGTTTTCCGCGATCAATGTTTTCGACTAACTTAAAAAGCACGGTATTATCCGAACATCGGATCCCAAGTGTCTCTAACGCTGCTCGAAAACCTTCATGACTTAATTCGCGCTCGCCTTCCGGTCAGGCCCCTTCAAATGCAACACGAAGGCGGGACGGCGTTACACAAAAGTACGGATCCAGCATATTTAACTCATCATGTCTCTCGAATGTTCTTTTAGAGACACATTGGTAAAACTCTTATAATTGCCAGCATGACCATCGCTTGTATGTTCAGAGGTGGATGGATTAAAAAGCGACGAGATTTTATCCACACTTAACTCTAACTCGGTTTTCTGGAAACTGCGACGTGTGCTACTGGAATTTTCACTGGAAAATAAAGCTTGCGGGGTTAAAATGAGTGCTAAATCACTCCGTGGAGATGCATCGTGTGTTGCCAAACTTTGGATCAGTGGATTTTCTTCACCCACTGAGTAATGATCCATTCCACGCCTGGTTGACAACCTGGCCTTTTTACAATGGCGCTATCCGGTACTCTAGAAGGCAACCCGTTGGCATAAGAAGCTCTCGGAGCCAGAGCCGTTTTCGTCAAATCCATTCTTTATAGCTAAAATAGAGCTGCAAGGCAACGGCAATGGCAATGGCCAAGACCCAAAAAAAAACATAGCCATAACGTTGATGGAGTTCCGGCATGTCGTCGAAATTCATACCCTTGACACCGGACCCGGTAAAAACACACCGTGAGGGTATACATGACATAATTCATTTGCGAGGCTTTTGCGTCGCGATATTCGTCTGTGAGTTGGCTACATGCATGTCAATATCATCGAGGACCTGGACGACATGATCGTGTACGTCCCGGACATAATCCGTAACAATGGCATCGAAATCTCGACTTTCAATGGTGTTTTTCAACACTTCGCGCGCAGGTTTCAAAAGTCGACGAAGACGAACCAATTCATTCTTTAAGACGCGCAACGAGCGGAATTCAAACCGATGCCGCGCTTGATCGATCTGGATCCTTCGAGCTGCATGAGACACTCGATGATGGAATCCTCCACGTGGGTCACTTGATCCACAATTACGGCCAGAACCAAGTGGGCAAAATACGTCGCGTCATGGTGGCGTAACTAAGTAAGTCAAATTTTTGTCCTCTGGCATAGGAGGGTACCACAGGCGAAATACGTTGCCGATTAGATTTAGAGACCATTCTTCATAATCGTGCGGGTGTTCCTTATCAGAGTAAATATCAAATGGACGCGAGAATATATGGTCAAGATACTAAAATCCATCTTCACCTGACCTTTTGGCATTTTTCTCCTCCTTTTCTCGCGGCAGCTTGCTCGCGCAACGCGAAGAATGCTACACACTTCGCAAGTAGCGCTGGGATTGTCGCCGTTAAACTTTGCACATGTGCAAGCCTGACACTCCCAATACATTTTCAGCTCTTGAGGGCTGATCGTCGGCGCTATCTGAAGACGTATACAACACAACGTAGGAGCGCCGACTCCCTTGTGTATCTCGTCTGCAAGATCATCCCATTCAATAAGGCAAAATTTGTACCAATGCTATTAACCCACAAACGATGATCTAGGCGCGCAACAAGACTACAGTGAAGCGATCTGCTACCAAAGATGACCATATAACCAGCAAACCGGGTCATCGAATCCAAAACAGGCTTCTGTTCGTCATTTTCATAAAATTTCTCCCGTTTTGACATCGAGCTTTAGCTCTTGTTGATGACATCTAAATTTCCCAGCACCTCCGACATCAGATTCTTCGATCCTATCCCACTCGTCGGTCCGTTCGGTTGACCGAAGAGCAATTCGAATGATGTTCATAGTAGTTAGTAGCGTATCTCCCCCCATAGATGGCGTTTTTATATCTGGACCACTCGAATTTTCTTGGGTCGTGAGTGCACCACATAAGGAGGTGTGATTGTATGGAGTTATTTGAGCTCGATGAAAATTTAAATGAAACACAAAATAGCAAAAAAGTTATAAAGAAATATGTCTATAAGAAACCACTAAAAACCACAAGAAGTGCAAAAAAACACCCTAAAAACCAAAAAACCAGTTTGCAACTGCCACATGGTGTGCACTTACATCCAGTTCAGTCATTGATTCAGGAGAATAGGGGTCGCAATTTCCAGATTTGCTAAAATTTGTGTTTGTGGCAGTTCTGAATTTATACGCGATGCGTCTTCGGTCGATTTTAGTGCTGGCTGCCGCTGGCCTCGTCAACAGTGTTGATGGTTCATTTGCGTCGTCCACTACGCCAAACAAAACCCACAAACTATCGGGCGACCACGTCGATATCCGATCCAATAGGCTTCTGAGATCTACTGCACCAAAAGAAAGAGATGACGAAGAGAGAGGGGAAATATTGCGCAAGGTGTTGGCTTCCATCAATAAATGGAGTGTCCCGCACACGGGATATTCGAAGATTGAACAGTCGTCAACGTCGATGAGGGATGGAAAGCTGACACTTTTTGAAAACGAAGCCCTAAAAGAAGCTAAAATGGTCGTCGATGACGCTTATTTCCTTAAAGTAAACGGCAGATTTGAGGAGTCTGCCAGACTAGAGGGTGAAAATAGTGTCATCCACCCAAAGTTTTTTAACTGGTATGACACATATTTCGTGAACAAGTTCGAAGACGCTCCAAAAGCTTTGGCTAGTTCTTTTCGACGGAAGTACATGAGACAAACGAAAATCTGAAGGCAGTGCTTAAAGAATTTGATGGGGCTAGTGATAAGGTTTTAAAAGAGATTCGAGAGAGTCTAGAAAAATTGAGTCTGCTGGACGCTCCTACGAGTTTCTTTCCTGAAAATTATACTGGGGGCTGACGTAGCTTTGCCTGCAAAAATTGCAGATGTTCTCTCTTACGCCAGTATTTTTTTCGACACGTGTGAGATTTTGCCATACAGTCGAGCGCAAGTCGGCATTCGAAGTAGCAAATCCACTTTATAGTGACCGGTAAATTCAGTATACACTTGATAACGTTTCCAAATGTTTTTAAATTGCGTATTGCAGAGTCTTGGTAACAATATTTATTGGTACTTGCAATATTTTGGTCTTCACGAATGCTTCGGATTAAGCCTGTGGTTATGAGAGACCAGCGTACGTGGCTTGCAATATAAAAAGCTGTGTTGCTGACTGACTCCATAAAGATCAAGGGCCTACCAACCAGCCAAAACAAGTCGTTGGGTCTGCGGGCCAACAAGTTTAGTGTCATGTACACTGAATTGGTGCGTCTTTTTTAGGGACCATCGACGCAAGAGGCTTTTTAAGCGAGTAGAATACAGGTATAATAACCTTCAAAAGCTTCGATCGTGGCCTTTCGTATTGGCTATCGGCTCTTCCCTCTAGATCGATCCTAAAGGTTCCAAGCGCGTCATTTTGCTCGAAGAGTCAAAAACATGGCGAGCGTCTACACTTACGTCTACTCCACGCTTGTCCATATTCCTCCACGTTGCTCAAGCTTTGGATTAGGTTGATAGAATTCACACGGACCAGCTTTGTGTGCGTGTGTGTGTTTTTTTTTTTCACAGCGACCGCTCATGTACAAGCAGCGACCATCATGCTCACTCTTTCCGCACTTCTGACGAGTCAACCTCTTTCCAGCAACGTTGCAATCATTTATACAGCTTGTGCAGCCATTAGTAGACACTTGTGTCGGCGTTTTCGAGTAAATACCCGCTCTATTCCTGCTTATGATTTTCTGATAAGCTTGGAGTGGTCTCTGGCATCCTTAAGTCGGCGTTAGATAGGCTGATCGGCTCGCGAATCATCTAAAGTGTTCAATATGCTCACGCCGTCTTTGACTAAGCCGGAGCTGTTGCGCGGATGCTATAAAGAATCGACCATCACCTCATACATTTTGCCATCGCTGTGCTAAAAGCCTTAAAAAGTCACTGCGACTTGAGATGTTGCATCGTAATCCACGAAACGAACAGACAAAGATACGCAGTTTCTCGGCAATTCTAATGTTCTAGCTCGTGTCAAAGATACGCAGTTTCTCGGCAATTCTAATGTTCTAGCTCCTGTCAAAGATACAGCGCGTTCATTCGTTCGAGCGTACAGATTCCGTGTTACGCTACGTTGACTCAACGGAAGTGCGTATAAATTCTAACGGGGAATAGCTTGTTCCACAAATATCAATTCTTGCAATAGCGTATACAGTGACATTTTTGATTCGCTACACGTGGACTAACCCTACTATTTGTCACACAATTTTATCCATCTCGATTCGATTCTATTAAAACAGCTGTCAATCGTCACTATTTGCGAGTGTTGCTTCAATTTGACGATATTTCAAATGAAATTCGACGACGCCCCAAACATCCAAAGTGTAAGTTCATTTCCCATTATATCATGCGCCAGCTCTATTTCGTTACGCTCCTTGTCGTCACCATCATTTCATGTGATAGCTACGCTCATCCCACTGATCAAGTAGCTGTAGTAAAGACTGCTGAAACCTCCAGTCACCGACACCTGAAGGATAGCGACGATAGATCAAGCAGTGAAACCAAGTCGACCGACGCTAAAGATGAAGAACGAGGGCCCAACTCTTTAAAGTCACTGGTCAGTGGAGTCAACCCTTCTACCGAGAAAGTGGCAGCGACCGATTTGGCGCTAAACATGAATAGTGATTCATTGCCCTCACGAATCTCCCAGAAAGTACAGAGATTGAACTCTGGTGAGAAAGCTCGCAACGTGCAGACAAAGGAGGAGGGGATGATGAACATTCTCAAGCGTCGAATTATTGGGAGTAAGGGCAGCACCAAGAGACATTATGTGCATATTGGAGCTGGCGTGGCCGTTTTGCTTATCGTACTGGCCCTTGTAGCCGTTAGGCTCGTGACCAATGCAAAAAAATAAGTCTTTGGACTAGTACTATAATGCCATCCATTAATGCTGTTCGAGTCGGTCACGCGGGAGTTGCAGTCGCTGCTTTAGTTAAGAGGTTTGTTTGTATAGTACATACTTACTTGCCTATCAGTAATTGGTAACTTAGCTCGATTCGCTAGACTGTTAATTATTTTAAGAGTCATCCAGTAACTTGATTGATTACGCATAATGACTATTGTTACCCAAAGTGGGGAGTTGCTAAGGAGGGAGCGACCAGTGCCACTATTACGTAATCACAACGAAGCGACCGCGCGTATGAAAAGGCACACATGTGCATAAATTCAAGTTGGCAATTTTTATTTATTTGGTATAACCAGGGTGCTAAAAATGAGGATATTTCACCTCATACCTCAAACTGGCTGTTTGAGGGCTTCTGCAACTCTAAAATGAGGCAGCCCCTTGCCCATACTGAATCTCATATATTACCAGCAGATGAGCCACGAGACCTCACAGAGAATGTCAAACCAATATGAAATCGAGTCCACGCCAAGCTGTCGGTGTACAAATACTAATTTGACGAAGAAGCAATATTAATTACTTCAAGTAGGTCGAAGTATTGCACTGCATTGCCTACAATTGTCCTTACGAGGGGGAGTGACTAAACATAACGTGATCCATACCATGCAAATGGCACACTGTACCATGGGATGCAAAAAGTTTGCGGGATGGATCCAAACACAACAGTTTTGGAGACAAGATAATGAATGATCTTTAGCGGTACGAACAAATAAAAAATAATGAAAATATGGTTGAAGCAAAGGTCGTCTTTTACTAGCTTTAAAACCCATCATCTGATTTTCCGATGAGAAATTTTTCGAAGCTTGACGGCAGCCGCCGTGAACCGTTTGGTTCACCACCGCTTGTGTGGTGTGTGGTGTGCTTTCTCGGTGATTTCAGTGTTTAGATAGTCGCTAACGTGCGTCACGAAGGGATTGATCACATTGTCTAAAGTACTAGCTAATATGTAGGCACAGTCTGCAATGTTAAAGTGAACCATTTTCTTGGTACGGGTTTGCTAGACCTTAATTGTTGTCTGACACGTTAGAGCAGACGTCGGATACGAGAAGAAGATCTACAGCCTGCGTAGAGACGTAGAAATACCTCTCGGATCACTAAGAGTGTTGCGATGTGGGCACGCTTCTATTTTATTGTAAGTTTAAAACTTATCATATTTTGAATCCACCTAGTTAAATGAGGTGCTCCGGCGAAGCTTATATGAGGCATTTAGTACTTTTTCGTAGCACAATGCCTCATTTTTAGCAGCCTGGGTATAACCATCAATCGCCGTTTTTTCCCATCATTTTATTAAATGAAATTACATCTTCAAATGTCGTTAAATCTGGCCCTCACTAAACGCAATCGTGTATTCAAGGGTGTATACAAAACACCAAAACCCTCCCCACCGCCTCGCCCCACCAACAGAAAGGCTCCGCTTCGCGCGGGACGGGAGTTCGGCGGCCATCTGCACTCTCATTGAACGCAGTAATCTAGACCGCAAGTCTAAACTCGACAGTACCGGCCGCATCTGCTACGTACGAATGTTACTTTTTTCATTTTCTTTATAAAGCTCACGAACTTTATACGTAGGAACTAAAGAATGACCCGCTCCTGCTCGATAGTTTTCCGATGGTGCGACTTATGAAGGCTATACGTCGATTAGTATGTGACTCGGACACATTTACGTGCAGGAGCGCTTAAAGCCCTGCGCTACGCCATCAGTAACAGTAGCAGCGTTAAACACTTTGTGGATCTCAATTTACCAGTATTTGTAATGTGTTCACTGGAGCGGGAGCAAAAAACTTGGCGGAAAGAGTGCAAAGCTTAAAAGGTGGTGCGTAGGGTGATGGAAATCGATGCCGCGCAGATGCCAACAAGTCTTGTGGCATCGCTGACGGCCATTGCAGGATGCATGGACGACAAAAGGCGGCGAGTGTCTTTAGAGACGATGCGAGAGGTAGCTCTACTAATTTAGAGGTTGTGGCACAAGCAAATGGCACCAAAAAATTGGTCGATGCCATCATTTTATGGCAGTTGATGGTTATACCACGGAAAACGAATAAACCATTTTTTAATATCTAAATTGCCGATTTATGCACATGTGTGCCTTTTCATACGCGCGGTCGCTTCGTTGTGATTACGTAATAGTGGCACTGGTCGCTCCCTTCTGGTCGCTCCTTAGCAACTCGACAAAACCCTAAAAACAGAGAAGAAAAATTAATAACAGAGAAAGCTCATTAATAGCGTAGAAAAGATGACAAAAACAGAGAAAACGCACGAAAAACACACTCATTCGTATCAATAACAGAGTAGGGTGTCGATAAACACACAAAGGAACGAGATTAGGTCTGTATAAGCCAATAAGCGACCGGTGCCGGTGCGGGTCGCACAATATTCGTGGGCCCGGCCCACTTAAGAACCTAACGTGTTGGTAGAATCATACTTCGAAATTACATACACTAAACAAATAGCATGCGTCAAGCTTTGAAGGCAAGTTCTCATTGTTCGGCTCGCGCTTATGCTAGCGCCACGATCAGCGTGCCTGTGTGTTTTCGAGAGGTTGTGCGATAGCGTAACACTAGCACTCGAAATGACAATATCGAATAATGCATACAAACTTGCATCACTTGTTTATCGTTATTTAATTCAATATTAAAACCTATCGGTAGCCTGTTTGCTGGGCCGGTTTACTCTCACCTGATACATCCTATTTCCTTAATCGTCGTGCTTGTGCTCTCTGTAGACGTTCATAACACTACCACTCGAAATGACATAGAATAATGTACAATTAATTTAGTTTGCGTTATTTTATTAAAATTAAAATTAAATCTAACGCTATTATGTTTGCTGGGCGTGCTTACTCTCATCTACTAATTATATTGCCGCAATCGGTATCTGTGTGCTTTGTAGAAGTTGTGCTCCGGCGTAACACCAACAACAAACGAGATGACAATATCGAATAATGTACAAATTAGCATCACTTGTCGTTAATTTATTGAAAATACTGCTAGTGCTTTTTTATTTGCTGGGCCTGTTTACTTTCATCCACTACATTATAATCCCGCAATCGGCATGACCTCTAGAGCGTGCAATATACAATGGAATATGGGTTATGGATATTAGGACCAGACCCACCACCCAAACCCATGAAGCCCCTACTTGATTACCCTATTCCCGCTTTGTCCATTTTTGATGAACTTTCTCTATTATTCATTTTTCTTCTCTGTTTTTAGGGCTCTGTC
>MIQA02000770.1:0-17700 GCA_001887855.2 Sclerospora graminicola | reverse complement strand
TAAGATCGGACACTTGATGCGCGCGCGAGTCATTCGTCCCGCCTGGACATTGTATTGCGACGGACGTATATCTGCATAGGTGGTCACAAGTAGCTTGAATGCTCAAACCATACGCGTGGTAGTGTCCAGAGAAGTAAGAGGTGGTGTGATCGGTGTCTACCTTTCCGGGTCGTTTAATTCGGCATAGCCAGCCGTCTAAGGCGCCTGCGCATCCCTGCAAAGAACCATGACTGCTTATATCCGCAAAATATACGCTGCGGCCGTAGTGCATCTTCAGCTTGATGAAATTTTAGGCTGAGATATGTATTTTTTGTGATGGCAGTAAGTCTCAAATGAATATAGCGGTAGAAAGTAGGGACGCTGACGCATGCAACGCCTGAAATATCGTCGTATAATCCACCAGCGATCCAGCGAATCGTACAGTGAATTACCACTTCAATCTTGATGCACAGGGACTAGTGGAGTGCATGGAAATGCGGCTGGAGCAGTTGGGCCAGTTGGTTGAAAGCCTGTAGAGACATTCGATAGCGACGTTTGAAGCGACCGGGTGCACTAATACGCATGAACCACGCAAACGATGTCCCGATATTTTTAGCGCTGTGCTCGTTCATTTCTTGCAAGTACGCGAGCGCATTGAGCGAGATTATCAGTTAATCGTCGTCGTCGAGCCGCCGGAGCCTCATTGCGACCTGCTATAAAGGACTATGTCAGTTCGAACTTAATGGGGGAAAAGTCGGATCAAAAGTTGTGTCTTATTTTCGGGACTTGGGACTATCCCGGGGTCCCGTCCCGGGACATTTTGTTAGAATAGCCCTTATTTTCGGGATATGGGACCGTTTTAAAAGAATGCCCCTAAGACTTTCGTCAATTTTGATTGGTATGATGACAAGTAAGACCGCGTTTATTGTAAGTGGAAGAAAACCTGTTATTTTAGATGATGTTTTTGCACAATAATCAGTATGCACCGGCGTACATCTAATACTCGGCTAGATACGAAATATCTCAGTCAGAAGCGAAGAAAGCGAAAAGCGTGGCGAAATCTCGCTCAAGTCTCGTTACGCATCTAGGGACTATACAGAAGTTAATGACAGTGATAGGTCTCTTGATCGCACTGTTGTAAAGTCAGAAGCCGTGGAGGAATGCAGTACTTGCTTGGATGGGGTGTTATGCGAGGTGCCTCATTTTAGCCTTGCATTGTTTTTTAAAAAAAATGGCAGGACATTGGACAAAACAAAGCTTAGCCCGACCACGAAAATGCTATACGACATGGTATCGATATTCACGGGTTTTTACCCTTGGTGGCTTACTCGTCGCTCTGCAAAAGTAAGGATTGAATGAAGATTCTACTGTAAGTTAGGTTTGTTAAGATCTTTTTATCTGACATGGCATGATTGATTTCGTATATATTTACAATAAAAAGATGAGACAGGCCAAGGTAATTATAAACCCTATCACGAATAAACTGCCCATGATCGTTAGAACCATTTCACGATTCTCCGTCACTGCCTTAGCCACGCGAAAAAAGACGTTCCGCTTCGCCTGTATCGAGGGATTCGTATTCAAAATTGCCTTTGCTTCACGGACACTCGGAGTACTCGCAACCGCTTTCACTAGACTCGGATTTTTCTGTATCAATTCCACCGCATGTGGGATTTCTTTTTCCAGCTCCTTCGACTTAGTCAACGAATGGCTTACTTCTACAGCCTCGGAGATTAGCTGTGACTTTGAAATACTCTTCCCGAGCGATGCAGTAGGCATAGAAGCAGTTGCAGCCTCGACAACTGGTTTGGTGAGCGCCGACTTTTGCTTCATTAGCGATGCTGTCATCTTGGAATCCCCTAGAACATCTGAAGTCACTTTGGTGACCGGTGTCCGCTCCTCATCTTTAGCGTCGATCGACTTCGTGGGGATCGTTGAGGTCACGTCGTCGGTTTTCTCTACAGTTCCAATTCTAGCAGTATGAATGGCGTAACTGAGGTGGGAGCTACACGTGGCGATAGCGAAGACAAAGAGCAGAGCGAAATGGCGCTGGCGTCTACTCATATTAAAACTGGGGTTGCGGAGGGACGTGAACGTTTCGTCTAGTTTGCTCTCTCTTTGCGAGAAAAATCAACACTGAAGCTATGTAGAGAAAACGCAGTCGAATTTCGACACTGCAAGAAGCGTCAGATGTTGCAATATCGCTCAATTGTGTGCTGTAATCACTTGTATCTAGGGCTCAAACCCGCGGGTTTTGGTGCGGGTTGAGGTCGACCCGCAGCCCAGCCTGCGGGTTGCGGGCTGTTTGGGTTAGTGTGTTGCACATTGCTGGTAAAGGAAGGAAGGCGTGGATTCTCTTGTGGTAGGATATTATCTCCTCCACTGTGAGAGGGTTTACTTACATCCGTCTGCACGAGGTAGATGTGGTGTGGGAAGCTCCTCAAAGTTTGAGGTGAAAAAAATGCGAGGGTGGCTAAAGAATATAAATGTTATACTAATCATAGATTGTGCTAATTGTCCAATCTGCGGTTTAGTAATTGAGGCAGCGAGCTCTTGGTAAAACCCTTGTTCTGCAAGATGAGTGCGTCTGCTTGCTACAACATAGAATAATATTTACAAATGTTAGTCACCTAAATGCCAATACACGCTCATATTCGAACGACCTCTGTAGTAAACACCATTCCAGAGGAAATCTTTCGTCTTTGTTTTTTTATTATGTTTTCCACGCAGTTACGTTGCCCTTCCTTTCTTCAGTACGAGCTGTGCTGCATCACTCTTTTATCTTGTAGTGACAAAGAGGGCGCCGGACCGCCCCCACCAACTGTGGGTTGTTAATGGTAAAATTCCAATTTACCCTTACTGTGGGTTATGTGTGGGCTGCGGGTTGGGCTCAGGTCAACCCGCAACCCAAACCGCGCGGGTTGAGCGCGGGTTTTGCGGTGCGGGCTGGGCTTGGGTTTGAGCCCTAGACAGCCGCAGCATTACTGCCGGAGCGTACGCAGAATTGGCGTCCACACCCTGTACCAATCAAACGGTACCATATACCAGTTACAAGCGACGCTAAGAACTCTCGACTTCTTCGCACTTGCTCAACTTCTTTTTACTCGCTCAGAACAATATCAATATTGTTCTGAGTGAGAAGGAAGAAGTCTAAGGTATAAAGGTATGACAAACACGCAAAAACAGTGAAAAATACACAGGGCAGTCAGAAACACACAGGTATCACACAGGAGACAAAGCTGTAAGGTAAGCAGAGGTACCTACCGAGGACACTTGGCGTATGAATTAAAAATATATATAACATGCAATACTTAACTATAAATCCAGTCATTAAACCTTGACGTTGTAAGGTACAGTACCATTATTTTGGCGATTGCCCAGATTTTCCAGATAACAGATGGAACAAAACTATGGCTGCATTCGAAGAAAACTTCATCACAAAAACTATCCGACTTCAAAGAGAGAACTACAGTCTCTCGTAAAAGCATTAGAATTTGCAGATGAAGCAAGCGTTTACAAGGAGGTTCCGTAGAAGTAATAGCAACCATCTTCATCTCGGTTAGAAGACTGCACCGAAAAGTGCAACTGCAAACACAAGTTGGTACAGTGGGCCACTGTCTCTTTTACCCTCATGTCCGTTCTGTGCATTTGCACGGTATTCATTCCCCTAAGGCCCTTGTTCAACGCTTTACTGTACCGAAACAAGGGTTAGGGTTATGTAATTCCGGACACTGTCCATGTACATTACATACCAACCTGCACCACACATTATATGAGCATGCGCGCTGTACTACATGTATTGATGTCTAAGGGCTGTGCATCGTGTAATTATCGATTTCACTTGTGTCGTGCCGAAGGCTTCGGGTGAGGACTCGCAGCATACGCACAATCTACTATTATACTGCTATCTCTATTATGTATATTACTTCATACATGATTTCGGTACAAATGTGCTCTTTTCAGAACACCTCATGGAGGTGTTCCGGAATACCACGATCTCGGAACACCAATGTGCCAAATACCATTTTTTTTTGTCCAATCATGTGTCACTATTTTTCAGTACAGAACGCCATTCCGGCACTTGAACAAGGGCCTAAACCATCCATTACCGTACCCTCCCCTCAATTGCCAATCTCTGACAAACTGCGGCGTAGGTAGTGACTACCATGTAATCTGCAAACTGTTAGCAGTAGGTACAAATTCCAGCTTAAGCACACCATCTTGAATCGCAACTTGCACAAAGTGGTAGCGCAGATCAATGTGTTAAGCTCGCGACTGGTACCCAGTGTGCTCTGCTATTGATACCGCGGATTGATTATCAATATTCACATAAGTCGCTGGTAACGGAACCATACCAAGGTCCTTAACCCAATTGCGAAGCCACATTGTTTCTTGCGCTGCAAATAACAAAGCCTTTTACTCTGCTTCAGCTGATGAAAACGCAACGGTTCTTTGTCGCTTGGACTTGTAGCCTTCAGGAGCGCCGCAAAGATTCACTAGTAATCCAGACGTGTGTTGGAGTAAATGGCTTGTCTCAGTACATTTACCCTTGTATAAGAAGTACATCCTTTTTCTAATAAAGAAGCATTACCCTTGGTACCCTTTGAAGAATAATCGCACAAGAGGATTAGTGGCATTAAATCCGCTACACTTGCATTTATATGTGCATATTTTCATAAAGTGTTAATGTTAGTTCGTATTTTGCCACCAAGCCCCCTCAACCTATCTACGGTTGAGAAGGGATCCGAACTTAGCACTACTTGCAACGGAGCAAAACTTAACGCCTATGACTGCGACAGGCCCAGAGCCTGATCCACCAGACAAGGGTGGAACACTTCCTACGCCTCTACCTACCGAGGGGGAGGCGCCGACACTAACGGAGCCGCCGGATAGTAACAACTCCCAAAGCTGTGGGAACGATTCGACCGGCAGTTCATCACCCATCAACCAAGAACTGGTATCAGAACCGGTAATACTGGTTGAAGAAAACACGCGCTCTAGTGGGTCCAACTCTAAGGGCCCGCAATCAATGAACAAAAACAGGCCAAAAGGGTGAGTTTCCACTAAAAGTCCAGTAGTGGATATGGCTACAACACTTAAAATAGCGTTTGATAACGCTAAAAACCCGAAGCCGCGTGTACAGGTGTGAATTCAGCTAATGCAGGAAATTTTCACGCATATTTACGTCACAGCCAAAGGCCCCGCTTCAAAATTATCGCAAGCCTCTCAGCGCCTCCCCAAACTTAAGAAAGGAGAATCTGAGCGACTCATTGATCTGTTTGAATAGTTAGTGATTATTCAACAGCTAGACTGGGCAGTATGGAGTCAAAGGGTGGTGGGAGCGGCTTTTAGTGCCCAGCGTTCCAACCACACATTTGAAGGAATATTGAGGAAAGTTCTAGGGCAAGAAGCCGTGCAATCAGTAGGTAAAACTCCCCCACCTCTCACAGGTTGGGCAGCCAAACTTACTGGAAGAACTACTGTCGATACACCGGAGAAGCTTATAAAGAAGCCATTCCTGTTTAAGAAGGAGGTATATAAAGCTTCAGAAATTACAAGTCTGAGGAAAGTATGTGAGCAGGAGTATAGTAAATATGCTCCTGACAAACCCAGGCAAGGAACGGATCAGGAATGGAGAATCATTCAAGCGCTTATAGAAGGCAATATTTTGGCAAAGCAGTTGCCAATGTTTGTCAAAAGAATTATGCCCCTGGAGGAGCAAGTTAGGCTTTTTCAAACTATCCAGGCGCAGGTTGAAGGATGTCTCATTATGGATTTGAAGGGAGAAAGTCCAATCCGGGAGGCCTTTCTGAGCACACGCAGTATCCAGGAATGTATTGCAACGGCAGCCACAACCCGTGGAACTGGTACATCTGAATTGTGGGCAATGGTAGCACAAATTTAAACCATTAGCTACAACTCAACTAATCACTCGCTATATTTTCATTTTTGTACACGTGAAATCGCAGAAAAATTTGTAGGCATCAAGGTTCCATTCCTTAGGCATGAACATTCACTGGTCAATTTACACTCCAGACGGAAAACGACGACGGAGTCGGCGTGGAATCGACAGGTCGATAGGAATTGAGAGGTTTACCCCCCCCCCCGGGGTTACTACTCCTGTATTTTGAAAAATATGTCTCGTACTATGGATTTGATGGGATTGTATGGAATATTAAAGTTCATATTGAAAGTTCCTTTTCGGATGGAAGATTTGGACAAAGGTGGACCTTTCTCCGGCACCTCCACTTCGTGGGAATAGATTTTCACTACGGAGGAATGTCCGAAGACTTTGGTTGGTATTATAAGATTGAATTGGTGTCAGACTATGCTAATACGGGAGCACCCTAAAATGAAAAGACGTCGGCAGTGCTTGCGGTGCGGCAAAGCCGGCCACCCCAAGAGGGCGTGCAAAGAGTCATTGGAAGAGTTGCTCAAGTCGGGAAGTATCGTGGTAATTGTGGAAGATATGAACAAGATTGAAATTTCTCAGTCTACGTTCAGAAGTATGGAAGAATTACGTAAGGACGTAGTGGACAAGCGGATTTTAATGGAAAAGGCGTCTCAGGTAGTCACCTCAGAACAGGCTCCAGACGAGCAAACAAACAAGGAAGACACCGATACGTCTCAACAGAAGGATCAACCGGCGCCAGTCATAAAACAATCAGTACAACCTACAGAGTCTGAAGAACATCCCTCCCAGACGGTAGTGACTACTATAAACAATAAATCTCAACCGAACACGAAGACTGATTCTCGAAATGCACCGGTGGAACTGAAGAAAGGACGGACAGAATGGATTTAAGTGCATTCACATCGGGTGAAGCCATTGGTATTATCGCCGCCAGCCTCACCTCAGGCATCAACGGAGGCAACGAAGTCAGAAAGGAGAGTCAACAGATCACGACCGGAAGACGAACCACTCTCGGATGTAAAGGCACACCCACAGGGACAGATAATTGGACGCGCAGTCCAGGCGTTCAGAGGTCGCAATACGATCACAACTCCAATGACGCCTACTAAGGCCACACGGAAAGTGGTTCAATAGCCGAAGGTAAAGTCACCTTCGAATAATAAAAGCAAGGTCCAGAATGAATTAATGATTTCGGAAGCCAAATTAAAGGCAGATTTGGATCACTTACTACGTCAGGTTGACAAGGTGGAGGGACCGCTTCAATTGTATCCACTATTGAGTACAACCCCCATCCAACCATTAAGCGATGTAATTGCACTTACAGATGCAGAAAGGCTGATGGGTGTTAAACGAACCGCGACTCCGACGACGGGCAATTGCCAGGTGTATGCTATCAGTCAAGCATATGCCCCAACACAGTTTATGCCTTTGCGAACGGATTTACTAGAGCAGTTAACGATCAAAATTAAAGATGGCTGTTATACCCGGGCACTCATTGACGTTGATGCCAAATTTCCAGCGGGTATCAGAAAACAAACGCTGTTAGCCCTGGGCCGTGGATATGACAAAATTTCAGCCAAGGCGTCTAAAAGTGAATTTCATTAATATTTGAAGGAATTTGCAAAAAGTGGTTCAAGTATTAAGGATTTGGTTCCTGCCACGGCTTGGGGAAGTAATGATACCCTAGCCTGTATTAGTACTTTATTGCTAAGGGACATTTTTGTCATCAGCACACAACTGGATATTGAGATGTCGGATGTAATTCTTTTCGCACCGGAGACTAGAATACGCAACAATAAGAGTTATCTAGCGAGTGGAGAGTACCCAATTTCACTCAAAACGTGTGTGGAAACAGTAGTAAAGATGAAAGAAGAAGCTATTCGGGGAACAAGGAATTTACCAATATTACTACATTTTGATGCGGCTCATTACTCGGCCTACTTACATGGGACAAGAGTACAGGATTCCACACCACCAAGTGGGGAGGATGTGGACATGGAAAGACATATACGAATACAGTGAAGCGGACGAAGACTTTGATGATGTAATGTCCCCAGATGGTGGGCAGTCCAGTAGCGGTGACGTAGAAATGCGCGATTCCGGGAACAGTCAGACAGTGGATTCTGGGGAAACGGAGGAATCAGAACTCACATCCATTCAGTCCAGTAAATTATCGAATTATGGCTCTCATTCGCCGTGGGACCCCGATAATTGGGATGGGAATCTGGATGAGTTATTGGAACGGTTAAGGGGTCCCACGATACACCATGCCCTAAAACTCGAAATCGAACAAATCATATTGACACATGATTCTCGAATGTTGGAAGTATTACACTTTTTATCGGAAACGGCGACTAGGTTATCGCTTTCAGACCAGGAGTCGCTCTTACAGGCGGACCTAAATAATATCAGGGAACGCGAATGGTATATGCAACAATATCAAATCTCTGAGCCGATTCTCTACCGGTGGTATCATAAGGTTGAGGGAACGGACAGATGAAGAGGAAATATTATTGTTAGGATCTTCGGAATCCGGAAATTCAGACTCTGGTCCATCCCAAGAACGGCAAGTTGACGATCATGGTACACAATACCGGGCAAAACGTCAATGTGTGAGGGACTCAGCTCACATTTCAGGGTCTCAAATCTTAGAGACAAGTTCTTCTCAACTGGTCCAACACTCATCAGAGGAAGTACCGACCTCCAAAAATAATAATGGTACGCCGTCAATGCGCAACTCATTGCAGATCGCGTGGGCTAGGATGAAATCTAATTGGGAATCTGCCACAAAGCTCCCATATCCGGCGTATGATGCTCCTTGCGACGTATGGAAGAAAAGCAGCGCTTCATGAGGGATCACGAATTTTACATATGTTCAAATACTTTGAGGGAGTGGCATATTTACTAGACAGTCTCGCATCGGAAGTATTAATTGCCTTAACAGCGACTTGGCGGGATCAATGCTGGTGTGCCATGATTGATAGAGGAAAGCGTTCTGGGGTGGAAAATCTCTCAGTATTGTGGTTTGGCCAATGGGAACAGCGCATGTTGGCTGTTCATGGTCAGAACCAACGGACTGATATCCTCAACAGTTCTCATGAATGGGGGCAATTGAGGAAAATAAAATATGGCGGAAATACTCTCATTAAATACTGCGCACCATCTATGACTAGCTCAATGGCGAAAGCGTTATTATGTGCTCACCTCTTTAGTGAGCATATAGCGGTTTTGGTGGGGAACAAAGTGCATCCAAATGATAGTATTGTGACTTTGCTACATCATCATTTTCAGGCGAAAATGAAGTTTGATGTTTATGCAAAGTGTATCCAAAAGATTGATACGGGTGGACCGGAAGATTGGGTCACGTTCCATCAATATCTTCAGCATATGGAACAGGACTTAGCAATGGAAACGGATGGTGTTGAACAACTGGATCCGGATAGTGACGGGTCACAGTGTTATTAAGGGCAACGCGGTGGAGAGTGATCATGCAAACCATGAATATTTTACGTAAGCATCGATGGATTATATGCAAAGCATTGCCTCATTAACGACATGGTTTATCAAAAACCGGCCCCTATTACAAGATCCACGATGAAACTATCTCAACATTGTATTCTATCTCCAAATGTACGGGGTTTTAAACGGAAAGATGTGCCGAAATGGGTTTCGACTTGGCGGCATCTTTCTACTACAAACCCAGTACAGATATATCTGCTCCAAGAAACACATGTGACTACCCACTCCGAAGCAGAAGAGTACGCGGGATTATGGTTGCGGGTTTGGGGGGCAAAAGGTAGAGGCAAATAGGTATCTTACTGAAGTGTTCACGATGGTAAACGCGGAGGAGTCGCTATTCTATTACATCCTAAAATTGCTGATTCCGTGTCCATGTGGAATTTTGACTTGGACACACAGATACATCTCGATTGTATGAAATTCTATTATATTTGTGAATGTCTATGCACTATCTGGGGACTATCGCAAACGGAATAAGTTTTTTCTTAATCTGGATTCTATTTTGGCCATTCCTAATATGCCTCTTCTACTGGGAGGAGACTTTTTTTCAATTGTGTTGAGTCACTAGTACTAGACAGGCTGGGGGGGGTCACCGTTCCGAAAAGACGGAAAGTTTGGAGCTCACCAGGCTTAGTGAGAAGCTGAATTCGTATGCTGCACGCAATTTAATTGGACCAGTTACTTCTGAGGTTCATTTAGATCCAACCGAGCATTTTACGTACTGGAGAGGATCACAGGCAAGTGGCTTGATAGGTTTTATATATCGAGTAAAATTGCTTCATGGTCGCAATGGTTGGAAGTATCGGAACCCCCGGTGTTCTCAGACCATGCACAGTTGGTGATTTTTCTTCGTGATGCCAAAGCTCACTCGGGTCGGACCAATACATACCGTCCACATTATCCATTTCCTGGTTAGTCAAACGAACATATTAAAAGGCTGTTTGACGCCTCTCTGAACGGAATCATGTCGGAGTGGAAATCAACGATGAATTCATGGGACCAGATGGTACAAAAGTGTCAAGACATGCTATACACGATAAAAAGGAAAGCAGCCCGCCGGAGGAGGCGGCGAGTGCGACAACTGAATTTACGTATTCGTAGTAATGCGACATCACGCAAAGAATTGATCTCGGTCACTGGAAAAGCATTGGAATCAGACATTAAGGCCAGGAGGGGAAGCTGGCTTCAACGGCCATCTTCCGATATTCGACGATTATTTAAACAAGCATCGGTACGGGATAAAGATCAATCAGTTTCTACTATCCATGCAAATGATCCCAAAAGCTTTCCGCTACATATGTCCATTCCGAATAGGTTCGCACAAACATGGGATGATATTCTCGGCAAGGAGCACTGATTAGTGGCCGACGAAAGATTACACGAACATCTCCGTGACTTGTTTCACGTACCATCCAGCCGAAAAGTCTCTAGCTCGGACAACAAGGACTTAATAGCGCCAATTTTGGAATCTGAAGTCTTACCTGCTATTAATAGTTTAGACAGGAGGAAAGCGGCGGGCCCAGATGGGCTGAGCAACGACTTTTACAAGGATTTTGCTGAAACGTTAAACATATCTTAACGGAAGTGTTTAACCAAGTTATGAACGGGGCAAATTCTCCGCGGTCATTTCTTCAGGCGTTAGTTATTCCGCTGAGGAAAAAAGGGGACTCGTCCAACGCTCTCGACTATAGACCAATTTCGCTACTCCAATCAAGTTATAAAATACTGGCAAAAAAATTGGCCTTTCGATTACAACGTTTTCTCGGCAAATTGGTTGGCGATACGCAGCAGGGTTTTGTAATGGGTCGTAGGATGGACAAAGCGGTCGCGATGTTGATGGCAATACTCCAAGACCCCACTTTGAAACAGTTCACGAGTTCTGATCCTACTGTATGCCCTGGCATTCTGTTTTTAGATTTCGCCAAGGCATATGATACCGTGGACCGACGGTATTTATACACTGTACTTTCTCGTTTTGGATTTTCGGCGACTTTTATTACTTTGGTACAACGGTTACACGAAGGTACCACTGCGGAATTTATCGTAAATAGGGCATTTTCCAAACCAATACCTGTGGAATCTGGAATAAGACAGGGGTGCCCGTTGGCGCCACTTCTGTTTATCCTGGCTGTTGAACCATTCGCTTTAGCTCTGACTCAATTCGATTCCCTTCAAGGTATTCCGTTGACTAACGTTGCTACTCCGGGAGAACATCGTTTCTCAGCTTTCGTAGATGACTCAACTTTTTTTCTCCGACGAGCAGGACAAATTTCAACGGCAATGCAATTATGAAACGGTTTGGTGAAGCCTCCGGTTCGCATGTGCAAACCCATAAAAGCCAATTTCTTTTTTTGTCGCCTACTATCTCACGTCCAGATTGGTACAGTATTCCGGTAGTCAAATCTGATGATACGGTGCGGTATTTGGGATATGAAATAGGGCCTGGTAATCTGTCGGAGGTGAACTGGGCAATTAGAATAAGGCAAATTCAAAGGCGGCTGAGTATAGCGACAACGCGATTTACTTCAGTTACGGACAGAGTGGTATTATTCAACGCTATAGTCGTACCTGCAATAATGTTTATGGCCCGAGTTTTTGACCCTCCGGATTATGTTCTGAAACGATTGGTATATTTGCAGAAAAGATTTATCTGAAAAAACTCAACCGTAGGAGATCCTGTGTCACATAAAATTTCACCGGCTTTGCTTTTCGCCCCGAGGGGGGCGGGTGGACTAGGGGTTATTTCTCTACCTTTAGCTCTGCGAGTTCAAAGAATGAAGATCGCTACAGTCTGGTTAATGGGAGCGCCGGATTTGTACCAGAGCGCATGGATTTTTTGGAGGCTAAATCCTAAGGTCACTGGCTCTGAAGTAGGTCTATCACCACACAAAGGGCGGTCTTTTGTTAGTCAAGCTACCTTTGATGGATCACGGAGTGGGGGTACGTTATCACAGGAGCTGAATAATTGGATGGCACCTAATGCGGAACAAGTTCATCAGTTGGGTCTTTATACAGCCAGACACATGCCAAGGATCTTAGAGAACTTGGAAGTCAATAAAAGTCGACTCAATACAGGGCTTCAAGCGTCTGAGTATGTGCAAGTTAAAGTGGATCTCACTACACTCCAGTATCACGATCTTTTTCCTGCCCCTTATAGGGCTTTCTGGGGCAATTTCGAATGGGCCAAGAATCCGTGGATCATGGATGTTCATGGGGGAACGTTATCACCTGCAAAATATGATCGCTTATCAATATCTAAAACATTCTCTCTCTCAAGATACTACGGAAGGCATCTGACATTTATGTGTGGCAGGTACCAAGCACCCAGGCGATCTCGCACTCCAGAGCAAAACTAGCGAGATGGTTGGCGGTGATAGTTCTCCCCTCCCCGATAGTCGAGATAGGCCAAATAGTGGGGACTCCACCGGCCATTAGGTTATTCAAATGCCCGAAGTACTAGTGGGATATGCTTGGCGCCTCCACGGACCGAAGCATCTTATTGGAACTCATCACGACAAGGAAACAGAAGTACACCTATCGCAATCGGAAGGGGGTATTTATTGGACGCTTACATCTCCAATACCCATAGTGTCGGCTTCAGGAGTTGCTTCGCTACTGACTACTGTGGTGTGTTACCCGCACCCATTACTTCATAAAATGGGTTGGCCACTATTAGAGACTACGGCATTTTGGAAGATTCCGCAAGCAATTTTCAAACATTTCAAGAAATGTTATCATATGAACATTGCGGCCCGACTGTCCGGAGTACTACACAAGTGGCAGACAAGTCGTCACACGGACGATTGGCGGTCTTCTTACAAGATCAGACAACAAAGAAGGTTTGGAAGCATTATAATGTATTGACTAACTATCAGTTATGGGTCCAGTATCGGCTAGCGACCAGACAACTTAATACTTTCTACCATAGAGACCAAACAGAGACATTATGTTCGTTGAACTCAAGCTGTCACACCCAGAGAACGAGTATGCATCATATCTTCTGGGAGTGCCTCACCTCAAAACAAGTATGGTTGAAATGGCTGGGTCACTGGGTCGGAGAGGAACTTTCTGAAGCAGCTTTAGACACGTATAAATCGGATATTGTCACCCGCTCGGCACCGATACCGGGAGACAGGATAAAATTGGCGTTGATGAATCGTTACGGTACCTCCGTATCAGCGTTCTTGGACCAGTTTCAAAGGCTATGGTGGGGTTTCTGCAGTATTGCGACGACTTGGTTGTGGAAAATTCGGAACAAGATGATTTTCGAGCAGTGGCAGCGGACACCGGCGGAAATCCTAAGTTTTCTATGGGTCCAAACACGGGCCCAACTCGAAATGGCGACGACGCATGAACGTAGAAGCGTTGTGTTAAGAGAAGAAGGGATGAGACTGCAGATATGCATCCAGTGCGTGTTCGACACCTTACCAGCACCGCTCCAGTCAGCGAGTCGATGTTCGATGTCTGCAACCAGTCGCCCCCCCAACGAACCTGAGCCGATTCTAGTCTCCAGGATAAGATCTTACATTGTAGCCAATAGTTAAACCCAACTAATTGACTATTATTATTATTATTATTAAGATATTTTTTGCTTTTTTTTTTTAAAATCGGGTCTGAATCTTGGGACCCATTGTACTAACTATACTATTTGTTTCACAGGACGCCACCTTAAGGTAGAGACGATAATAATTATGTGAAGCACCACCAATGGTAAACCATCGAGCCACAGCATATGCTACGTCTGTAGCAGTGCGCTGATCATGGGTAATGGATTCACTTTATCCTTCTTCTGCCAAAATTGATATCATCCTCGTAGCTAAAATGTACTTCCTAAGTTAGTATTGATTTAACGACAATCACTGGTCCAATTTTTGACTACCCTTCTAGTGAGTACCACATGAAAATCCTCACATGCCTTGAAACTGCTTCAAATAGGAGCGTCGCCTTTAAGATATCGACTTCTATAAGATATACGTTAGAGTACACCTTTTACCGGCCGTTCTTCCCAATTGCTTAACTCAAGACGCCCACCCAAAGGCGGGACATCTAAAAAAGTGTATACCCATGTGTATAGTTCTAGAACTGGTTGTTTCAAAACGATCTGATTTTTTTCAATATGATCAATGTCGCATATTTGCAATTTTGCACCCAATAGAATCACATATTGCTCCGGCCAGGCTTCTTATACACTAAGTACGGAGATTTTTATTGCTGCGCAGAATGCTTCATCTCTCAGTAACGAGGCATTGGAGATTGCTGCCAAAGAAGTTGCACTTTGCGCTTTAGAAGATTAACGATGGCTACAAGGACTGTACTGCACATAAATTGCTGATTATCAATTCAAAAAAATGTCCTTTTAAATTGCGTGCTTCTAGGAAATCATGATAGAGACCGCTAAACAATTTGAACCATTTGTCGGAGTCTCCAAGATCGACGTTAGCGGATCCTGCAAGGAAAAGCATCGAGATAGCAGCTCGGGTCTGTGACCCGAGTGTCTTTCTGCAGTTGTTTCATAGCCTGAAGCGCCTAGGCTCAGTTTGTGCCGTCAACATATCCATGGAGGTAAGCGGATCCGCTTCCAACCTCTTTAAGAACTTGGGGTCGCGACTGAGTAGATCACGTTGCACGATAGGCCCAATTTTCATTTCTGGAATAATTGCGGACAATGATTTCGCTACTGTACTGTCGTTTCGATTCTGCCCAAAGCAATTGATTCCAGGTTGCGACAAGTATAGGTGAGCACCTCACGGCAGCATGAAAGTTGTGTTGTCCAGATAAAAGTGAACGCCGATAAGGGAGCCGAAGGACGTTCCAGCAATGATCAGGGGTATTTCAGCTTGCGAGGATTTGTCGGTGTCACCTTTTCCGCGACGATGCTGGTGCTCTCGCCAGTTCCTTCAGCGCATTCATAGAGATTGAGCACTTTGCGAATGTATTAAAGTTGTTTGTATTATCCACTATAATACAAACGACTAGTACAGTAATGTACCCACCCGTCTTATGCTGATCGAGGTCACTCACACCATGATTAAGCAAGTTATCGGTTATTCTCAGCACAAACGCTCGTAGAATGCTACGTTACGACGGCAGTGGTCGCCGATTCCATGGAGATACAGCACAACCCCACTGCCGCTACCAGATACGTCGTTGAGCACATTATACTTTACGTACTGTGTACTGCAATGATGCGTTACACCTATCCCCTTAATAGACGCACCTTGGTTATTTTGAATAATATTACGGTTGTTTTGAATCGAAATTTTTGGTCTGTATACAGCCCATTTTTTGTACTGGTTGTTTTGAATTAAGCAATTGGGAAGAACGACCGGTACAAGGTGTAGTACAGCTTAGCTACAACAAAGTGTCTTTCTAGCGATCGGAGCTAACCTGTCCAGAGCTAAAATGAAAATATCCGTGCTGAGCTGCTAGAAAAACATCACAACGGAAGCGAGGGGTAATTCGTACCCTGCCGCTTGCGCTGTATCAGCACCGGGGGCCGCTTTCCAGCGATCACATCGTGCATATATGACGACCATCTAAGTTGTCAAGCCCAAGTGGGTCAATGTGCTTGTGGGATTGCTGCTTTATGTGTCACGTTTAGTATTTAGTTTGCATAGTCGGCAGGCTAAAATTGTGGTATCATTAGAAAAACGGCCCTTTTTTCTAATATATTTTTTCATGTAGTTCACTGATCTTCACTCCATATTACAAAACCTCCACCACAATGTATCGTTATCGTGAATCACTGCCGCAAACTCGGACGAATCTTTAAACCCGATTGTGGCACGAAATTCGCTGGTCGATAAACCTATCCGACGCATGGGTAGCCTCCCGATGGATAAAGTGCTGCTGTATTCAACACGTCGTTTGCATCAGAATCCGGTAATGAGAACATAACGGACAACACAAGCATCAAACGAGCTTCAGCATGCATACCTGCATGGGCATTTTTACTGAGTGCCGATCAAAAGATTAAAAAACATGCCGTCCTTCGCGGTTCCAACAAGATTGAGGAAGACGAAGAAAAAATCAAAGCGACCACGGAAAACGAAGAGTCGATACTGGAAGGACCCGGTGGAATGTTGTGCGATTTAATCCACCCGCCACACGCGTATTCATAAAGTCGGCTCACGGGTTGATGGCAGGATCCCTGAAGGATTCGATATTGGCCTCAAAGGCTGCATTAGCTAGCATTCAACAATCACGTCGCGCGTCGTACTTGCGTCCACCTATTAATAGAAGGGGCGGGATACCAACTCGAAAGAATATTCGAAGTTATGTAATCCGGAGGACTCGATGAGATTAAAATGACCATCATTCCTCAACGATGATTCCTATTGGCTGAAAATTTTGTGAGAGGGAATCGATGAAAAAAAACTTGGCCACGAAAAAGCCATTTCGCACACCCTTTAACATCGTGGAACAAAACGGAATAATGGAGCACATAGGACAGGTAAGGGCGTTTCTAAAAATCTAATATTGCCAAGAATCCAGAGATTTAGGAAGGTTTTTAATGGGGGCAAAAAAAAAGAAGGCTATAAAAAGCTCAGTTTTGTCTCGGAAAATGCCCGATTAGCAATACAAAAAATAAGACGATAATGTCGCGTGTCTCTGCTACATTTCAATCCAACTTTCGCGTGAAACGATAGAGGGGTTGGAGAATGGCACCAATTTTTAGTAGTGCACGTTCACCGCCCGAACAGAGAAGAACTTACTTTGTTTGTTTATCTTGAAATTTGTATGCTGCAAGAGTACCTAATTTGCTTTTTGCCAGATCCCTATACAATTTTGGACGCCTGCCTAATATGTGTTTACAGAATACCTATTTTCCATTAAATTAGGTAGATAGATAGTTCTACCTTCTTTTAAAAGGCCTGCTCACTGTGGATCCGCTAGAGTTGCGGTATCATTTTGCGGTACACACTTACCTAGCCATTGGCTATCAGGGTGCCTGGTCATTATAGGCAAGAATTCCGAGGGTATAGGTCGCCCATTGCTTTTGTCCGTCGCTTCCAAGATGAAGCCGCGATACCAGGGAAAATCGCTGGTTCTTGCGCAATGGTAATGCGATCGGCTTCGTTACTGATCTAAAGAATGAACTCCAAGAGCATACACTACCCACTGGTTTTGGGCATCGGTAATGAAGGCAACCATAGGAGGAATAGCGCTTTCCCGTGAAATGGTTGTGCAAATGACATCGTTATCAAAGGGTAAATTTTCCACATCTCTCTCTCATTGGCTGGCCTGATCGGACGAACTTTCCCGATCAGTGCCTAGATACTGATTAA
>MIQA02000769.1:0-22834 GCA_001887855.2 Sclerospora graminicola | reverse complement strand
GGGGATCACCACGTAATCTTGAGGTCACGGACTAGCAATCGCGCGTTTTACTCGCTTATTGACTGGCACAATGTACCTACTCTACCTGGGGTACAAACCATATCGACTAACTTTTATGACGTGGTAGATTCAGTTTATGTACACCTGCTCCGGTTTGCCTGCTCCTTAGCAACTCTCAGCAACTCCCCCTTCTGGTCGCTCCTTAGCAATCCTTTTTTATACTCATACCAGTCTGCGAAAATTCATTTTGAGGTCGCTCTGAAAAATATAAAATCTATTTTTTTATCTTCCCGCCCACGAACATTATATGAGCGAGATTGAGTGGAAAACATTCGGTAAAACACGGATAACCAGATCTTTTCACTTGGTGACTACACCTTTTCCAGTCCTAGCTCGGCAAAGAGCAAAAGCAAATTCAACAAGATCAAATTAAATTCAGCAAAACTGCCAGGTTGCCTACTGTGGCCTAACATTCCTCTAAATAGCTTATTTTTATGCGTAAAAGTGAGTACAAACGTAGTATTGTTCTGTGTGTAAAATGTTCCTAGATTTAATTATTTTTTTCAGCTACTTGTTTGTAGAGGAAATGACGAATTTGGATTTGTTCTTGCCGAATTTGTTGCTGTTGCCGTTCTTAATTTGTTCTTGCCGAAATAAGACGGAAAAAGGTGTACTTTATATTTTTGTAACAAACACATATAGCAAAATGCATATACTTTCCGTTCAGCTTTCAAATTGTCTCACAAAATGATTTTGTTATCAAAAAACCAAACTACAGGTACGAACATAATTCATCTATCCTCTTTTCCCGCATGTTCTACCTCCTATTGATTTCAAATCATTCAGCCGGGCCAGAGCTTGGAAAAAATGAGCGGGAAGGTTTTTTCGAAAGGAGAATGTAACCACGTCTTTTTTGTGCATGCCGACAACCTGATCTCCTCTACCTTTGCGGTACTTGCCACCTTCCAATACATTAAAACTACCTACTTCCTTTGTCCAGAAATATAAGGCCGCGCCTACAGTTAAGAAGCGTGTCCAGGAATATAAGGCAGAATTGGTTTTAAGTACGATTTCATATATAAATTCAAAGATACTCCGCTAGGGTCCGATTTTTGGTTCAATTAAAAAGGCAAATAAGTGCGATGGATTGCGCGAGCGGCGTGACGAATTCTGCAATAGCGCGTAATTTTTGGTCACTGCGACCACGACGACTGCTCGCGCAATCTTAATTGTGCCAACCTACAGCTTGGCGCGGGATCATACCCAAAAACGACGTATCTAGTGCTGAGAAAGTCAAGTATTAGAGTACGATCCTTGGTCACACCATTAAACAGCAGAAATATTACGCATTCTTAGAACATATAATCGAGTACCTTCTTGCTCTAGGACGCTGCCAAGTTTTTGCTGTGCTTGCGTTGTTTCGGATCCGTCTGCGCCATTTTGAGAGCGCGGATCCCGTGGAGTGTCCGACTTTAAAGGCCATATCTCAAAAACCGCTGAGTCGTTTTGAATAAAGCAAAAACTCCTCCAATCAGCACAGGCTAACAATTCGAAACGTCCAATCAGCTAGCCTCAGATAACCCCTTCCTGCTAAAAAATGAATTTTAGAAAAAAATGGCCTTATATTTCTGGACAGAGGAAGTAATATCTCTCTATCTCTGCAAAAGTTGCCACAACAAGATTTGAAAAAATCACCTACATGTACCGTTTTCAGCGACAAACAGCCCGAAATGACGCAAGAAAGCTTGATTGATGACACAAGTCGAATTCTAGTCCCATTACAAACATCACCCCGCATTGTACACCATAAATGGTACACTGTGTCATCCAACTAATCTTTTAAGGGCAAAATTCACCTCTGTTCTGGAACAGCTCGGTTAAAAATCTGATTGGTCAGATGGTGGTCGCTATCTCGGTTGGCTCACCGACCTCAAAGAGGTCGGCTGAGTCAACAGATCCTCAGTTATAAAATTATGCAGGCCGCATCAAAGGAAATTTGCACCAAAGCCATTCACTAACCCAAATAACACAGAAATGGATGACACGATCGCATGCGCCGTTCTCGTCGCAACGCTGGCTGCTGCGTTTGCTACAACCTACGACAGGCGGAGTCATCGTGACCCTCCGACCTCAGTGTTTACAGCGCCACAATCACCGTAGGATCTTGTTCGTTACGAACCTCTCTATAATGAATGGTACGAACAGCACTTGCGCTGCTCATACCAGACTTTCGACAAGATACATAAGCGGATTAAGACTCGCTGGTGTGAAGTGCTCATTCAACCAGGCCCCAGCTGCACCCATTACATCAACACCCGTGTGGCTGCCAGCCTTTGTTTCCTCATGGCTGGAAGTTTGTTCGGAATAAGTAAATCAGGATGCATTGCGTACGTTGACGAGGTAAATTAAAAGCAAATCAAACATGATATAAATGATATACTATACTAACCCAATGCTGAACGCTAACGTAGATCACTTCAATTCTAAACACATACATTGCTCAAGACGTCCGTTTTCCAGCTACGCATGAGGCGTGGAGAGATATTGCCGCGGATTTCAAGAAGATTTGTGATGTTTCAAATGCAGTCAGTGCAATCGACGGTTCTCTATTCCCAGGGCCCCGTTTCGCCGATTTTGAGGGCTGGTATTGTCGGAAAGGGTTCCCAGCGTTCAATATGCAGGTAATAAAACACTGATTCTTTATTCGTTATAAATGCTGATTAATTTGGTTATTTTTAGGTGGTCATGGATTGTAGAAGCGAAACATGTCCTTCTCATTGCGGAGTGGGTCCCAGAATGACAAGGCTGTATTCAACAACTCAAGTTTTGGGTAAACCTATCGGGATATGATTCCCCCAGGGACGTTTTTTGGCCGACGCTTGTTACAAGCTGATGCCGCATATTATGACGCCTTTCCAAATCTACTACGTTATGCCGAAGGATGAAGCTAAATACAACAACCTGCATAGCAAGATGAGAATTGTCGTCCAAGGGGCTTTTGGGACTGTTCAAAAGTCGCTTCCGACTGTTCAAGAATCCACTCCAACATCACACCGCATCCAAAATGGCTCGCCTGATTTCAGCTTTGATTGTTCTACACAGTTGGTTTATTAATTTTGGCGATAGCTGTGTACCCAACGAGATTGAACCGTGGATGCACATTGGTGGTGACAGTGCTTCCCCACAAAGTCAAGATGATAACAAAGTTGCGAATGAGCGACGAAATTTTATAAAGGAACACATGAACACATTGTGAGTATTCATCCAAGATGTTAATTTTGTGCAGTGGAGTGAGTCGAGTACGTGTCGGAAATTACGTAACCTAGTATCTAGACATTTGTCTCCAAATCCAAGTAATAACTCGCTCATCTTCGTACTGTGGAGATGTCTGATGTAGTTTGCATCAATTTATCCACCAACACGACCAACTTGTATCCGATCTCCCACAAATAGCAGTTTCGTGACGAATTGGCCCATCGTCTTGCTTGACTTGACGAAATCTTTTTTTAATAATTGTGGAGTTGTATATAATCGGGCTATATTGTCTCTATGTATCACAGCAACTTATCCCGTAGGATCGTGTACATGTTGAACAGGCCAAGATGGATGAATTGCGAACGTTGCTACGAGACGCTGAGGAGGCTCGGCATCGGAGTTTCAGACAGATACAAATGATTTACGATATCTCTCTCGTTTGGAGCCTCCACTACGCTTGCTTTTAGATGTGCTGTGCCAGCTGGAAACAAACGATTTACGACAAGAAACTCTCCAAGTGTTGCGTCGACTATTTGCTACCTGTTCTGAGCCCAGTTACCCCTTTGAAGAGTCATCTGTAGACATTCCAAAATCCCACAATGTTTTTTGGAGAGAAAATGTAATGTTGAAAACATTACTAGACACAATCAAGACTTTGAGTTGTGACTTAAAGATGAGTATTTGCTACGATGTGAGTGGAAACGACTGTGACGCCTCGCCGGAACCTGGTATCAGCATATGTGACTCAAAGTTTTGCTTACATGACTGGATTCTGTTGGTGGCATGTGCCGCTTCTTATTTTCTACTGGATCATTCAGATGCGGGCAGATTTGCAATCCGTGGCATCGGGTTTGGCATGATGAAATTGGTGATCTTGTTGCATTTTTTTCCAATTGTCTTATGGGAGCCAGCTAAAAAGAAGAGTAAACGTGGTCGCGGAAAAAAGAAATACTCAGATAAAGATGATGACGAAAGTGACTTAGATGATGATTATGAGGGGCCAAAGGTTTTGAAAGAAGAACAAACTGCTCACAGATCAGGAGGTAACATCAGTAAGAAAAAGAAGAAAAATGTCAAAGACGAGGTTGATTTTGAGCTAAGCGATGAAGATAAGGTCGCAAAACCTAAACAAAAGGCAGTTCCAAAGGGCCCACAAATTGACACGATTGTTAGCGTCCGCTGCCACAAGCGCACCCCGATTATTTTACAGATGATCGTATAATCGCCGCGCTCCGTCGTTTTAATCATCATCCCATTGTCAACGGTGCACATCCTGTGACGATCTCAATTGGCTAACCTTTTGCTGGTATAATCGCCGCAATATCATAGCATTCTAGCAGATGAAATGGGCTTGGGTAAAACTGTTCAAGCGACTCCTATCTTGAACACATGTGTCAGCGTGAATTTATTCGAGGAGCGTTTTTGGTTGTTGCCCCTCTTGCAACGCTGGAAAATTGGAAGCGATAGATTGAAACCTGGACTTCGATGAATTGTGTCGTGTATCACGACTCGGAAGGTGGATCTGATATCCTTGCTATTATTCGTGAGCAAAAAAATCATTTTGCGAGTAAAACTCATCGAAGACGCGGTATTTAAAAGTTTAATGTACTAGTAACACCGTATCAAACCCTAATGATGGATGCTGAGTTCCTAGAACCCATCCATTGGCGGTATATTGTAATTGATGATGGCATGAAGCCAAACTACTTCAGGTGCTACATGGTATCACATGGAATTCATGTCTTTTGGTGACGGGTACACCACTGCAGAATGGTGTGTTTGGGCATTGGTGTTTTTTATCGAGCCCGAAAAATTCCCTAGTCAGCAAGAATTTTATGATGAGTTCAGTGATTTAAATACGGCACAGAAGGTTGCCTAGTTGCATGAGCAGTTGAGACCTTATATGCTTCGCCGACCAAAGGAAGATGTAGAAACGAGTATTCCGCCAAAAGAAGAGACGATCGTTGATATGGTGGTCACTACAGTTCAAAAGAAATATTTTCGAGCAATTTTTGAGCGGAATCGTCAGTTTCTGAACATGGGAGCGTCAGGTACCGTTGCTTACTCGGTCAATGTAGAAATGAAGCTTAGTAAGTGTTTGAATCATCCATTTTTGATTCGCGGTGTTGAGGAGAAAGACAGGGTAGGTTTTGTTAATCAACTACGAATGAAAGTTTTGATTCAAGCGAGCTGTAAGACATTATTACTTGATAAGCTACTGACCAAATTTCGTCAAGAGAAGAAGGTGCTTATCTTTTCGAAATCATTATTGAAGACATGTATCAATTTAGAGGGTACAGCATCGAACGCCTTGATGGCTCTGTTCGCGGAAAATCACGTCAAGCAGCGATTGATCGCTTTAATAGCCCACATACAAACACGTTCGCGATTCTCTTGAGTACCCGCGCTGGTGGAGTTAGTATCAACTTGATTGCGGCTTCTGTTATGATTTTGTTTGATAGTGATTGGAACCTTCAAACGATCCCCAAGCAGTCGCACGTTGCCACCGTATCGGCAAAACACAGACAGTAAATGCTTATCGTTTGTTTAAGAAAAAGACGTACGAATACCAAATGTTCGAGATTGCGTCTAAAAAGCTTGACATGCACCACGCTGTTTTTGTAACTGGTGGTGTTCGTAACGAGTTTGATGGTGAAGATGACGGTAGTGGCAACATGATGTCTCCGATGTCATTAGACCGCGATAAAGTTGAAATGATGATCAGGTATGGATCTTACGTTCTTATGGGTGAAGAAGACGAATTGAATCCTAAAAACCGTGGTATCAATGAGCTTGATATCGACCATTTGCTGTCGATCAGTCGAGCTATTCGATATGACCCAAAAAAAACTGGCGACAAAACTGGTGGGATTGAGGAGAATAGTGGCGAAGGTGACAACGATGCTAAGCAAGTGGCTGCTTCCCAGAACACTGCTTTTTCATTTTCAAAAGACTCGTTTACGTCAGAATCAGCAGATACGACAATCGATTTTAATGACGAGAAGTTAAACACAATGTGGTTTGAGTAGGTTGGTATTATTGTGTGGCGTATTTAAGTCGAGTTGGTCATAAATGCCAGAAGCGCAGCATTGACAGCGTTAGCACTCTCATGTGGGCGATTAGTTGGCGTGTATTCTGCTCCATTGCTTCCATGATCATAGCTTTCTTTTCCACTATCGCATCGAGAGTCATCGTTGAATGCGTTTCCTTTCCATGCGCTAGAGCTTTGGCTAGATTCTCACCCAAAAGTACCATACCTACAAACATTAGAAAAAATGAGAGCTTAACTACTTCCTCCGGGGCAAACTAAACGCAACATATACACAAAATCCATCGTAATTGGTTCAAAATTACGTTTTATAGAACACGGATTGGATGAAAAGAAAGCACTAGATCACCTCTTTCTGTTAATGTTTTTTTCTCATTAAATATCATCCTAGGGCCGACGCTATGTCGGAATGAATGGAGACAGCGAGCGGCGGTCGACAAGAAAACTCCCGCCCTAGTCCAAGATGACAATCAGGACGTACTAAAAGCGCGCAAATAAGTGAAACAGCAACGGCGCTGTAAGAGAACGAAGTTTCAGCTCCTCAAGAGTGCCAGATCAAGCGTTTCGTAGTCCAGAGTGGTCCAAGCATAATGCCTTTTTTGGGCGGTAAATATCCCATTTTTCAACACTGGAAGCACCTGAACGTGATGGTTGTTCATTTTTCGTTGTTTGGATACATTTGTTGTTGCTCAGCAATACTACGAGGCAAGTGGATTACTACATCAAGACAAATTGAGCTAAGAAGACGTCCTAGCTGCTGTGGTCCGATCAAGGTACTGTATTGAATTGTTTCTTGTTATTTTTTATAATTTCTAAGTTTTTTTGTGCCGTTTTCAATAGTTCGCCCGTTCTCTTCTGATTATGAACCCTTATAGTGAATATTTGTATAAGATGATAGTCGGATACTATCAATTTAGATGTGCTGCGTTTATTTTGGACACCTGTATATTCCGATCGTGCGTTTATTTTGCCCCGGAGGAAGTATTAAAAAGGGATTCAGTCCTACCTTGTCCAATATCCACCTTCTCCTATTTGCGTCGCAGCTCGCGCTGGCTCGTGATCTCTGCATCCACCTCAGCCTTGCGCTTCGTCGTTGACTCCCTGTGGGCTGTCTGGGCGAAATCCACGGATCCTAGGCCTCGCTTGCCGCCAAAATATTGAGTTAGCACCGACCAATAGACGGGGAAAACGATAGGGTATTCTGTGCGATCACCCGTCGCATTGTTGGCGTTGGTGACGGCGATGAACTCCTTCTTGAGGGCTTGGTATTTGTTTAAGCTGCTGGGTTTCGACCGGGACGCCATGGAGGAGAATAAATTGGAGACGCAAACGCTCCCAAGCCGCATCACTTTGGGCGACGCTGCGGTTTTCTGCGAATGAATTGGTTAGCTTCGAGAGCCGGAGACAGAGTTGACCCTCCACCATTGGCTCCGTCCACACAAAGCGCCGACGTGGCGTTGCCACAGCTGGAGGACTAGCAAAAAGTATAGTGGAAGGCGGGCGTTGTGGGCTGGCCGGAGGGTGCCCTTGGTCAGCCGTCGTTTCGTCCATATTGCTCTTCGCGGACGACAATTAAAGGAGAAGTTGATCGTAGAATAGACAAGAAGCTGATTGGCTGTTTTTGCTCACCCTTTTCACAATTTTTAAAAGGTCGGTGTGTTTTCGTTCACTTGGTTGGTCCTTCGGTTAGGAGAGGTGAATCAAACAGAGGTGAACTTTTCCCTTATATGTTAATTGATAAGAGCGGAGTTATTAATACATCGTGTATTGTACGATTTGAAGGAAAACAAGATCATGGAGACCTAGAGGTAACTCTACAATTTTCCGCTGATGCAACTAGCATGTGAAGTTTGTAATGTCTTTCAACACAAACGCTCCACCTCTTCTTCTCGAACGCTATTGGAAACATAGATGAAAAAAGAAAACCATACAAATATGGAGTAGAACTCACTTATATTTCTTCTCTACCGACTTACAAAAATACGAAGCTCACCCTAGACGCTTGAAAGTATCTCAGTCAAGTCGACGTTTGTCCCAGATAGGAGCAAGAGTGGCAAGATCATTGCCGTTTAGATCACCCGTGAAACCACAAAGTTGTTGATCTACTTCTGCCGCACTTGCATTCACGCGGTGAAGCGCCTCACCGATTTCGATTTTAGTTCCATGGTTGGTAGCAAGCCAGATGTACGTGATGACACCTGATTCACCAAGAACTGCAAAAGTATCGACGTATTCGTCGGATGCAATATTTTTTGTTGTATTAACGCCTTTGAGGGTCCCATGGCTAACGCGTCCATCCGGTTCATAGTTGAAACCGACACCGTAGACTCGGTCAGTGCCTGCATTGACCCAGAAAGAGGTTACCCTCTTTTCAGCGGCGACAGGACCATCATTAAAAGCTTGAGTAAAAGTGGTACTTGCTGTAACAGCAAAAGCGGCCAGAGCTTTCAAGAATAGCTGCATTGAGATCAGTAGTGGTGAGACGAAGGCAATATTGAAAATGAGCTGACAGTACTGGGTACACTGTACAGTGTACCCAATTATACAGTGTAACCCAATACAGACAGGTAGGAAAAAAACATAATTCCTGTACTAGCTAGTACTGTATCCACTTTTCCCGCACGTGCTATCCTCCTATTGATTTCAAATCATTTAGCCGGGCCAGAGCTTGAAAAAAATGAGCGGGAAGGTTTTTTCGAAAGGAGAATGTAACCACGTCTTTTTCGTGCAAGCCGACAACCTGATCTCCTCTACCTTTGCGGTACTTTGCCACCTTCCAATACATTAAAACTACCTAATATCTCTCCATCTCTGCAAAAGTTGCCACAACAAGATCATCTTCATGTACCATTTTCAGCGAAAAACAGCCCGAAATGACGCAAGAAAACTGAATTCTAGCTCCATTCACTAAACATCGTCCCGCTTTGTACACCATAAATGGTACACTGTGTCATCCAAAAAAATCTTTTAACTCATGTAGGTCAGCACCTCCGACCAATGATGTAACACTTGACGTTAGTTTCGGAGACACTCGACTGGCACAGTGTACGATTTATAAGGTACATGTACGTAAAATGATAAAACCACTGGGCTACGACTCTTCTTGCTGGTGAACTTTGCCTTCAGAAAAGACGTAAATAGCAAGAACGGTACGCTATGAAATTTCGTATCGACGAAAAAACAGGTTCTTTTTAGGCTTTTTCATTTGCATCTTCGGGTTGACATATGGAATTACCTGCAGGTGATACGAAACCCGTACAAACCTCTCGTATTCGTTTGACAAATTGTCTACATGGGTTGCTGGGTACGGACTCGGAACTTCCAAGATGCCCGTGCTAATGCTGTTCGGTCGCGTTCTGGGCGTGGAATGGCGCCAGAAAAGACGTTCGCGCTTTAAAATGGCATGACTTGGACCGCAAGTTTGGGTTCCATTTATTACCAGAGCTAGTCGAGCAAGAGGAAGAAGCCGGAGGCTGGAGTCGAAGGACGATGAGCACGACGTCAATGACGGTGCCAAACTTGGGTGGCTCCTGAACCTGCGCGCGTGTACGCTGTCCGATCCACTGAAAGACAAGAGCGAGGTCAGTGGCATGGAACTGTACTATGTAGAGTAAGATGGCAAACGTTTCAAGACACGGATCATTTATCAGCCGTATTTCTATGTCCGACCGGAAGCAAATCCGTCCCAAGAGGTTATTGACTACTGTTACCGTCGCTTCGAAGGGCTTGTGGCCAAGGCCGAGCGCAAATTTAAGGAAGATTCAGACCTGGGTGATCGTCTCAATGAAAAGAAAGCGCTGTATGTGAAGCTCAGCAAGGTCGAGCCACGTTTGAGATTGAGTGTACCAAGGCGTCGCTCAAGTTCCCCAATGCTCAAGTGGATCAGGTTTATACGATTTCGTATGAAATTGATCGTCAGGGCAATTTGATTGTCAATCGCGAGTTTGTGTCGAACGAGATCCAGGATTCTGAGTATACGCCGAAAGAAAGGTATCCGGGTATTATCTTTAACGAAGCAAATGAAGCCCAATTGCTTCAGCGCTTCTTTCAGCATCTCGTGAACGCGCAGCTGTCGATTTTTTGTGACGTATAATGCGACTTTTTTGCTGGCCCTTTCTTGAGACCGCACGAGTGCATGGGATCAACATGGCGCAGGAAATTGGCGTGTCCTTGGATGAACGAAGCGGTGTGTACCGTGGACGGTGCAGTTTCCACATCGACGCGTTCGGTTGGGTCAGGCGTGACTCGCATTAATTTTTTTTAATTTTGTATTGTACACTTCAGGTTAGCGACTGGGCGAGACAGTTCTACAACACACTGGATTTTGGAAGCAACTGGTGCTGGATAGCGTTGCGAAAGACACTGGTGGTAGGGAAGGTCACGCTAGCGTTGCTGTTAAGGTCCAAGAGTTCCTGAAGTACCAGTATGTGTTTCATTTTTTATGTTGCTATAATACCTATTGCTGTCATCGATTCATACGATGCACATATTGGTTAACGAGCTCAGTATTTTGTGTTCCAGAAACCTGCATGGGTAGCGTTTGTGTAGCTGGAAACCTTGGACTTTGCTTTCGATTAGGGCAAAGAAGCGATCGTGACATCGTGACGTCGCTAAAAATTTAAGGATAAAGTCATAGGCATTTACAGTGAGGTGAAGGAAAGGGCTGGTGTTTGGAGAGTTTGGTTTTGAAGCATAGGCTGCCATTGCATTGCAGGGGATTTGTGGATTGAAGCTTTCATAGATAGATATACCCTGAGGATTCCGTTCGATGAAAAGTAGAAAAAAGGAGAAGAACAGAGCATAGGCATTTATGAAGTGAAGAGGCTGTCGCTTCTAATTAAATTTTGAAACCATTACTAGTATAAAGCCATGCTGCTCAAATCCTGTTTCCAATGAACTTTATTTGGTGTTTGTATTAGGGCGCGTTTATAATCACCCCAAAACCATAGACTCACCCCCAATATACAGTAGAACCCATATTAGTTACTAAAAAACAAAGACAGTGTTGTAGAGTGTACTTCTCTGTTCGGATTGAAAATGTGCACAAAGGTTTTTTGTTGTGCACATAACTTAGGTCAAGCTAACTGATTGGTCCATTCTGGCTGTCCCAGTTACCCCATAATTCTTAGCGGGAAGTAGCTTAAAGCCAGGGTTATCAAAAAGATTTGAAAATTTAAAATAATATTATAATTAAGATTAAAAATATTTTAGTTAAGATTGCCAAAGAGCGGGAAACATACACCACTTTACTGCTTTTGAAGAGTACAATCACGAGAAATGGACCGTGATTGTGCTTGACCTTGTCCAATTATACGGTATACACGCATTTTCACGTTTCTATGCCTATCCCACGGGTCTATCAGGTGTGTCAGCTGCTGTTCTTTCTTTAGCTCTTGCACCGACAGCAGCTCCTCTGAAAAGAGTGCAGGGAAAGAAAATCGCCCGGGAAAGGGGGAGGTAGCGCCGATCGTAAAGCGAAAGGTGGAGGCAGGCGAAGAAGAGGAAACGGAGGTCAAAACAACACCTTGAAAAGCGCCGCGCACAAAACACGTGTATGTTGCTTCGCGATATCTCAGCAGTGCATCGAAACGCTGAGCTTTTGGTTCATCGCAGCGACATGAGGAAGGAAACAATTTCCTTTGGTATACTAGTCTAATGAATCTTCAACTTTTTGGACACCAAAATGCAAAAAAAGACAAACGATTATCCGTCAAGATCATGCAAACATCTTACAGCTCTTGTCTGTTTGGCATAGATTCCTCTTCTTCCTCTTGCTGGGGCTGATGCAAGGACCAACCAGGTACACTTTTCTGATCCTTGACCCGCAATCGAATGCTTTCAAAACACTGAGTCAACAATCACAGCAGAGGCAGTAGCTATCGCATTTAGATAGCACGGAATGTACTCGTTCACGTGATCAAAGATCACGAGCACGCCACCGTTGCTCAGTCGCTGCGGGTAATGCTTCGAGCAAGACTGTGTCTGCTTGAGGTCCAATTCTCCCCAGTAAGGTATCCAAGCAACGGACCCGCCTTCTTCGAGGTTCTGTTCATCGATCGCCACCTGTACGAAGCATAGCAACGGTAAAAGCTCGTTTTTTCTGGCACTTAGATGAGATACATCATATATCGTAGAACTTACAAAGATGCCCTCGTTCACGAGGGCAAAGATGGGGTCCAGAGAAAAAATCTTGACGGCAGCTCGCTGTTGCATCTTTACATCAGTCATTACATTTAACCTCAACATAGATCGTTGCCGTCAAGAGAACCAGCAGCTTGGCCCACGCACGGTGGAAGCAAGTGACAGTGACCAAAATACCAGCAGCCAATAGCGCTAGTTGCCATACCAGAGGTACATTTAACTTCGCCACGAGCATCCACATATCGTCGTCCACTCGTCTCATCGATGCGTTCAATCTTGATCCACTGTCAAGCGTCTCCATAATTACTGTCACGAGATCTCTCACTCTGTGCAGCAATTTCTCGCGACATTGAGTAGGTGGTTCGACCTCTAAATCCCGCCAACTCGTCACAGAAGTCAACGTCACACCGTAAAGTGCCGCCAGCGCCGCACCCAGCGTCATCAGATTTAGAAGCACTTTGGACAGCATTCCAGCCAGTCGCGGACTCTGCAAATGCCACAACGATTTGGTATTTCGAGACAGCGAAATGTAGAGCAGCACAGGCGCGAAACTCACGACAGCTAGTGTCCACCAAGCATTCTGCAAGAGGCTGCTTTTCCTTTCTCTTCTGCAGCTGTAAGATCATGTCTTCAACTGTGTCCTTAATTATGTAGCGCTTCACGATGACATCCTGCGTCTGGCCGCATTCAACAATCACGTCGTGCGTCTTACTCGCGTCCCCTACTAGAAGAGGTGATTTTAAGTTACATATACCGTAAAATGCATGTCATAGGCGACTGCCACTCATAAGCGGGGCCTACTATTAAGAGCTAAAACTTTACACATCAGCTTTTACCCAAATCGTAAAAGCTATATTACCCTAACTTATTTTAGGAATAATCCTAGTGATCCGAAATTAGGTTCGAGTCATCCTGATCCAGACCATTGCGCGTCCTCTCATATCGAGACACGCGAAGATAACCGAAGCTAGCCTATGTTCAGACACGCTTCTAACGTGTCGATAAACTTGGTACACACTTCGAACCCCATCTCACGCATACAAAAGGTTAGTGTTTTGCACGTAAGTTTGGTATTTTGCACATAATTTTGGTAGCCGACTGTGACTTTTTACGAGTGCTTGTCATAGGCGACCACAGCAATTTTGACAGGGTTTGGTAGTACCGTGGAAACATAGGTGTCGCCTTTGACATGCATTTTACGGTAGCTCTCTTTTTTGTAAAAGTAATTCGGAGGATTCGATGAGATAAAAATGACCATCATTCCTCAACGATGTTTCTCATTGGCTGAAATTTTTGCGAGATAGAATATATGCTCAAAAAACCTTGGCCACAAAAACGCCATTTTGCGCGCCCTTGGCCACCGTGGGACGAAACGGAATAATGGAGCACATAGGGCAGGCAAAGCCGTTTCTAAAAATCTGGTTTTTGTGTAATATCGCTAAAAAGCCATAGATTTAGGAAGGTTTTTGACGGGGGCAAAAAATGAAGGCTATAAAAAGCTCAGTTTTGTCTCAGAAAACGACCGATTAGCACCGCAAAAAATACGACGATGATGTCGCGTGTCTCTGCTACATTTTAATCCAACTTTCGCGCTAAAAGGTGGAGGGGTTGGAGAATAGCATCAATTTTTAGAAGTGCACATTCTCCGCCCGAACAGAGAAGGTACGAGATATTAAGCAACTGACACACGATAATGATCCGATGATTCGTTACGGAGGCATGTATACGGTGGCAATGGCGTACGCTGTCTTTGCCAACAACAGCGCCTTCGACGTCTCCGGCACGTGGCTGTGTGCGAAGTGTCGGGCGACGTAAGTCGTTCTGCCGTAACCTACCTAGGTTTCATCCTGTTTCGTTCTCCTGTACAAGTACTCAAGCAGGTGGCGCGGCTGACTGATAGTTTTACTTCTCGCGTTCACTACGGTGCTTATTTACCTGTAGGAGTTGCACTAGCTATTCAGCTGCTAAAACCATTGCTAGACTACGCAGTAGACTATGTGCGTCAAGGTGCACTCCTGGCTGCGGCCATTCTTGTTATACAGGAGTCTGAAGGCCGCAACCCGAGGTGCACTCATTCGTTTTAAGTTTAAACAAGCTTACCTATTGGGTACCAAGCTCTGTGCAGGAGCGCTTTCCACAACTGGTTGGCTGATGGTGAAGATTGGAATATTTCGCGGCCAATTCTGGGGCACCTCTCTGTCCCTACGGGTGTGCAAAGACTACGAAGAGATAGTGTGTGCGGGCTCGATTGTTGTGCTGAAGGAGCTGACGGGTACAAAAGTGACAGATATGCACGAGATTTCATTCATTTCTTTGACCATTTTACGATTCCATAAAAAAAAGCAAAGGTGTGCTCCGTCGTGTACCCGAAGTGTTTGTTTTAAAATTGGTTAAATGTCTTATGCTACCCGTTTGATGATAAGGAAAAGTTTGAGTCTACTTTCCCTGACCGTTTTTTAGAAGGAGCTCTTACCACATAACGTACAACAACTGACTGTGATTTTGGTGTGCTTTTTCGTAATTCAATATGGGTTCTTACTGGAGATGGGTGTGGCTGATTATAAAGCCCCCTTTATATTAATGTAAAAAAATCGCGATGATCCAGGCCATTACACCGTTTCCATCCCGGCGCAAAACCAGCCAATCAAATTAAGTAATGAGAAGGCTCTTATCAGCCGAATTGCGCGAGCTACAGTGCAACTCGGAATTGACATCATTAATAAAAATACCGAGTTTCAGACCGATGTGACATGCTATAGAATTAAGATGACCAAAAGCGTGTGACAAATATTAGGGTTAACGTAAACTTTCAGTTTAGTGCGCTAAAATGGAACCTTAAGGAAAATGGCCATTATTTTTGAATCGCAAAACCAATCGTAAATCTGAGCACATGTCCGAATAGCTACGTTCACACCTCATTTTTACCGATTTTTCGCGGTGATTGGCTGCTTTCAAGGACTGCTTCAATCTAAAACTCATTTTGGCTTCCGTTCAGTTTAGTGCGCTGTAATAACTTGGTTTTTGTATTGGGTGGCTTGTGAGAATGTATTTTACATAAACCTTTCCCTACCACGCTCCAGATTTCAAATATTTTATGATATGATAACATAATACAGTTGTAGAGGTAAACAGTTTTGACAACCACCTTGAAAGACCAAATCTAATTGTCGCCAAAAACATACCGAGAAAATATAAAATCGTGAAGGGAACGGCGAGCTGATAGATTTGTCATTTGGCCTATCAGTATTTATACTTCCCAGAGTCATTTGTTGATTGGTAAATATGACCGGAGCGACTTACTCTGATCGGCAGCGGTCTAAACGAAAGTTTACGTTAGTTCATTTGTAGGCAATGACATATAAGCAGTAGTTCAAGGCCGATGCGATTGGTCAAAATTTACATTCTGACTATCTGCCGCAAGATATTAGCAACCCTCCACGCTAAACAATAAAGTTTCCTCCTCAAAAAAATCAGATTAAAATTTGTGCTCCAAACACGTGGGGGGGGGGATTGAGGGTGTTTAACTCAAGTAAATACCGTCGTGAGATTTCGGCGAGACAAAGTGCGACATTGCGTGTATTATGCTGAAGCGAATGAACGGGGAGCACTGTTAGCCCTTCCCTCTTTTTTAAAAACTAGCGCCATGTGGTACAACGACTTCTTAGGGGGGAAATCTGATGTTAAAGTTATAGAGCCTAAAACCCAGTAGCAAATTGTATGCTGCACCAACTCATGTGAGCTACCCGAAGACCTGGACAATATTACCTTCAGTCAACTTTCACAATAATCCGAACATCTTCGTCATCGTAATGAATGGATCAATCGCTGCCTAATCAGAGTCAGATCGGAACCAGATCGATACCGAAATGACTTTTATCAATTGATTCGATTAACGATTGGCAGACTGGATTAGACAAATCTGTACTGTGGTAACCAAAAGTGTTGGAATTTGGATGCTGTTATTCCCGATGAAAACTGACATGAAATTCCAGTTAACGAGATTATCCTGTTTTCTTACATATTGTGAATTTTAGGTAAAGTTTTATTTTAGCCAGATTATACTTAAACCTTACAAATAAATACTTTCATTTTTGTCTAGTAAACAGAACTTCGAGCACTCCAAACCTGAGCAACTTCCTCACGTCCTGCACTAACACGAAAGACATCTAAGTAACGCAGACGCATTATCCTGAGAGCCAGCCACTGTACAGACGGACAGAGGCCGCATACTAAGTACAAAGGGCGCTAAAGACACCAATCGGAATCTAGTCGCTACAGGTAAGGTAAATGACTTATACGCACACATAAATACATTTTCCAATAAGTTATGAACCCAAGGTTGCGGGGCTTAGGATTTGAGCTTTAAGTTTTCGATGTTTTACTAAGTTTTTAGTTTAAAGTACGACTTTCTGTGGAAGTTCCCTGTGCCAAAGGGAGACATTGGATTACTCTCTCGTTTATTCTCGTGGTAACGATTGAAAAATGTCTGAAAAATGACGTGGCTGTTCTAATAGAAAACAGGAAGCGCTTGGAGAGCATAATTGATGCAATGGAGGAAGATAAACCACAAGATTATGCCTCCGTTGTATCACCCAATCAAACAAAAGCTCTAAAAATGGAAGCGTGTTGAGGGAAGCAGTGAAGCCCTTTTGGAGGGGAAATGACTATTCAAGATTTGGTTGAAGATAACGGCATCGAACGTGGTGCACAGTGGCAAGTGTCAGGTAGAAACGACCAAGGAGCGGGTGACGTGTTTGAGAACCAAGAAAGACCCGCTGGAAATAATGTTCGTTTGGCTGGGATTATGAAGATCCCAAGACTTACGACAATGAACTTTACTTGAAATTTACCCAGGACTTGGAGCAGGGTTTAGGCAGTGGGCCTATCTGTTCATTGAAGCTGTTGAGTTTGCACAACTGTCCTCCGACTTTGCGGACGGGACTTCTCAAGGTCAATAAATTGAGTGAACACCTGGAAAGTGTAGCAGCGAATTATTTTCAAGCAAACATTCCAACGTGGTGGCAGATTTCCCAAGCATTGTATTTTGTGCTGTATCAAATGTTTCACGCTTTTACATGCCACATTAACTAGCAGCAGCTTTATTTGCGCAAGAAAAGATACTCGAAGAACATGGACGCAACATTTTTATATCTGGTGGATTTGGCCAGTGAGAGTGGATCCCACGAAACATTAATCGTGGAATATATCGTGAAGTATGCGGCGCCATGATTAAAGATGGGATTAATGATACGATATAATCTGCTGCGTGTGGATTTCATGCAACACGGGCAAGAGCTCGTTGCGTGGGCAAAAGAACTTGAAGATGACGCCGTGAAAGTCAAGAAACAACCAAGAAGTGTTGTGAATTTTGTGGATGAAAATAGGAAGAAAAGAACGTGTTTTGGGTGTGGTATGGACAGATACCGTAATAGACATATTATAGATTACACAAATGTGCAGTAGAAACCACCTCAATAAGAGACTGTTACTTAAGACAAGTTCACTTTCATAACCTCTCAACACAGATAATGAGTAGTATTGTAATTTTCAAACGACAAAATTTAATAAGGTAACTTATCACTTTTGGTTCGATTGCTTTTTAGATGCACGGTCATAATTGATCTCCTCTCTAAAACGATAACCCGTACTTTATTGAGTGAACTCAAAAATGATCCAAATATAGGGATGTTACTTGTAGCAAGTTTGATATTTGTGACATGTCCATTACGGTATTTATGTTTTGGTCAGGACCTTTTCCAGCCCTACTGAATACTCTCAGACCCTCTCGGATTGGTCAGAGAGGGGCTTTGTTTCGTGGTTCAAACGTCAAACGTGGTCACCAAACACGCCTTTTGATTCCATGAAATTCTTTCAAAGAACATTTCCGTCTTTAACTCTTGCGAATAGATTAAAAACTTGACACGATCAACGCAGTCTTAGAAGCTTGTATTCGGATTGTACAATTCCAAGACCCGAGGACTAGACTGCCCTGCGATCTCTGTGTGAATAACAATTCGGCGTTATGGAACACACGTCTCGTACGATGGCTTTTGTATCAGGCTGGTGATGCGCACAAGTTGCAACATGTGCGACAATCTTTTTGCTGGCTTCGTATGTGGCGGCACATGAAGGAACGTGCTGTTGGTACTGCACTGATTTCTTATGGGCTCGTCCTGCCTGCAATCTATTACCTCCAACGGATTGGTCTTTTGCCATGAAGGGACTGTAGTGCACTTGTGATTGAAAAACGCCGCTGTATTACAGGATCTGACGGAGGACGAAATCGTTAATCACCTAGAAAGAATTAAGAAACACTTTGTCAAGACCCAAGGCAACGACTTTCACGATTGGGTGCTTCGGTATGGCTTTTTCCGCTTCTATACGTGTGAATTTGAATATGAAAACACGGTAGTGAGTCTACGCTCAAGTGTGGTCTTGTCCAAGAGTATCAAATGCTGGTCTCCCACTCCAAGACTTTGTCTTGAAGACCACCACAAATGTCAGCAGAACCAAAGCGTAAAAAGCGTCGAGGACGTCGCAAATCCAAGACCAAGCGATTATGTCGTGCGACGTTTGTTTCGGTATCGCCTAATACATTGCACACTCTATTGTCGAAAGGGAGCTCGAGGTGTAAATGGGACGCAGCGCAGAGTCTAGCACTCCAAATGGGGACTTTGGAAGCACGGGCGACAGTTGTACGTACCTACGCAGTACTCAATTGGACGTTACGGTCGAGTATTTGGAAGGTCGCATCAATATTCAGGCTCCAACCGTCGACTCGTTGAATCCCAAATGCGCGTCGGAAGCTTTCTTCATGTTCGTGACACCACTAAGGCGCTCGCGCTTGACTGGAAACTCAATCACTTTAGACGAAAAGACGAAGCTGAAGACTACGTTCGCGATTTCGATCTTTCGAGCCCATGTTCGTGCCAGTCCAAACCGCGCCCGTGCATTTTCATTCATGGCCACGGTTTAACACTCGATTTAGCGAAAATCAGGATTCCTTTCCTCACTATTGGGGAGATATGACTGATCATGCTCCATGCTGTTCCTCCATCAAATATGCCTGAATCGATACGGTTAATTATTTCTGGACCAGCAAATTGTTTTAACTAAAAACCTGCCAACGTGCTCTTGCAATGAGTGAGACAAGCACGAATTTTACGATTAAGGATACAATCACTGTTGCTCATTCGATGGGGAACCTCATGCTCGCTGGTGCGATTGCAAATGTCCTATGCAAACTTGATTCGAGCTCGACGTGGGTGGGTATGTTGGGGCCAATAAGAGGAACCATGACTTCCGATTTTGTCCAAGACATGTTCGCGGATGAAGCAAGTGAAATTTAAAAAAAATGGCGAGAAAACGGAAAGATGTCTCCCAAAACCTTGGTCAAGCCGGTGACTTCTGAAGGTGGAAATACAGCTTTAAGGCTTTAGATGCAGCCTATCAAGCTGCACAAACGGTCTAACGTGAGCGTGTGTACGCGCTTATGTGTAGCGAAAGTTCATCCGGACTATTGTCGCTATATTTTTCGATAATACAACTCGGGTATTTGATCGATGATTACTTGCAGTGGCAAAAGGACGAATGGCGCCGGAAACTATTAATTACGTGCTTCTGAGAAGTTGAAAGACGCCAACTTTTAGTTTTATGACTCAAACCTGGAACAACGCAATGTGTGCAAGCGCTCGAATTTACAGTGCGTAACCACAATGTCACAGCGGCGCTTTTATAGTGATTTAAATGGAGTTAAAATTCACGTAGATCGACTCAAACTGGAATATCGCATCATTGCAAATCTGTCGAAGAGCGCTGCAAGGTCGTCAGTCATTCCAGACAATGAGACGGTCTTATTGCTCGCAGTCTTAGCGTCGTTGTCGATGTCGGTTTACTCTTCAAGTGTGATGAGTACAGAAGCTACTAGTCGCACTAATCGGGAAAGAAGTATTCCCAACATGGTGCCACTCCAGATATTGGTTAATCTCCACAAGGTGCTACCCCAGATTTTGTTTAAGGTGGATATATTACGAGATTGATGAACGCATTCATGAATGCCCATGAGCAAACCCATAGAAACAACAACAGAAACAGAAAGCAGCAAAAATTACGCATTATTGATCGCTTCGAAAATCGAAACGCAGACGATGAAAATTTCAAGTTCTGGGAGATGCAAGTAATCTGGAGATGGTTTGCTTGCGTCGACGTGCACCAGCTTCAGTACAGGTTTTGAAGCCTTTAGCTGAGAAGCTCTATCGATGTTCGGATCGAAATTTTGCTGAACAAGTCAGCCGCATTTGTTCAAATGTCTACTCGATCCAACAACGTATTCATATCCAGACGGGTTCCTCTGCGTTGACTTTACTTTGGCATTTGTTGAGCCGGCTTGCCTACCTTTTTCTTGAATTTGCGATGGCTCGCCAACAGATATACTTGGACCTCTCGTCACGATTAAATGAACTTGCTTTCTCAAGTCGATCTTTGTGTGTGTTGGAGCTGTTTTAAAATATTATTGCAGTACTGGGATCGGGTTGATATGGTCGTGGAGATCTTGTTTTTTATGATCCTCGCATGTGAAAAGGTGTCGAAGATGCCAGGGTTGAAGTCGGAGAGTTGAAGCTTTTGGAAATTTTGTTTTAGGTGCGTGAGAAAGTGAGCACACGGAAGGCCCATCGTTGTAGTGAATCTATGTGTGCATTCACCACCAGCATGTTTTTGAAAGTGTTCATTCACTTGACGGAGCGCGAAGCCTGAGACTTTGTTGGCCACATCTGTATATACCAAGTCTTCAACAAAGAAAAAACGTTTCAAGGAGTCATCTGAGTGCGCTTTTTGAAGTTCGTGAATCTGGTGCTCAATAGCCAGGTTAGATTCCTGGAAAACGCTCAGCAAATCTCCGACTGATGAAGACAGGAACTTTTTGAGGAAGGCATTGCTCGACTCCGCTCTCGAAGTTGTCAAGCTGCCGAAGTGCAACAATTTTCCGACCCATGCGTCCGCTAATTTTTCTTTGTGGATTAGCCAAGTTGACTGGAGATAGTTGACAACTGCAGGTTTGTCATTGAAATCCGTTTTCAACTCGATCCAGCAGGCGTTAAAGGCTTCTTCTGTAACCTGAGTATACAGCTTTTTCCAAGCATCCATAAGGTGATTCCACCGGCTTCCTTCAGTAAAATACTTTTTACATTTTCGAACAACGTTTTTGTTTACATGCCACCTGCATAGAATCCGATTAGCGTGCGGAAAAATATAAGCTGAAGCTGCCAAAAGAGCTGCCTCATTGTCACTGACGAGAACAGTGGGACCGTTTTGGCCCTTTAGCAGACTTTGGACAGCCTGGAGCGCCCACTCGTAATCTGCCGTCTCTTCCCGCTTTAGGAGGATCAAGCATCCCATAAAAAACTTGTAAGTCGGGGTGAGGCCAGTGCACACGAGCAATGGGCAACCAAACTTGTTTGTCTTGTACGTGCAGTCGAACTGCAAGACAGCGTGGAATTGGCGTAAAAGATCTACTGGCTTCGGGTGCGCAAACAACAGTTGTGAAATGCTGATCGTTTCGTCACATCTGTATTGTAAATGGTACCCATTGGCTTGAATATTATCGAATAGTGCCTGTACAGTACTTCTTCCATTCAAAAAGAGTCGTTTGCTTCGCTGTTTCTCGTTGTAGATATCCTGTTGTACGCCTCGAAAGTCTTCATACTCCTGCCGCAAAAACGCAAGCTGCGCCCGAGGTTTTACACCCGCTGCTTCTAATCGACCCCTTTGCTTCCTCTGTTCCTGGGACAGACAGCGGGCGAATGCATGCACTCGAATATCTTGGCTAAGCTCCATTGTGTCTACCTTCACTGTGCACGAAACGCCATTTGTTGTCTACTCCTCGCTTTCCAAAAAGGCGAAGTCCACAACCAGTTTTTTCGTTTTTGTGCTTCGTTTGGTAGCTGTCGAGACGTGATACCCTCCTCGATCACAACAGATCACGATAGATCCCTTTTGGTTACACGAACGAAGAATCCGAGGCGAAAAACTGGCATCCAATGCTTGAGTTTGTAGAGAATTGTAGAGATCTCTTGACGAGTCAAACTCCGTATTCAGCCAATCTACGGAAGCAACTGATACGGAGCGCCAGTCGGATCCTGAAAAATCGATATCGTGCCCTTGGAGTGCAACTTCACCAGCACAAACCCGGTCGCATTGCGGGTTTGCTAATTCCTGCCGACCGGAATAGGCCATTGGTGCGGAATCATCGCATGGCTTCCCTTCTATTGCAATGTGCGTGGTGTTGAGCTACATTTTGGTAGATTGTGTAACCGCCGTAAAATTTGGTACAAAGTACTGTTACTTTATTTTAGAAATAGAAATGCTGCATCCTTTTTTTGTAACTGGGGG
>MIQA02000768.1:0-25825 GCA_001887855.2 Sclerospora graminicola | reverse complement strand
CACGTTCAAATTCTCTTAGTAGAGCTCCACAGCTCAGATCACGTTCATCTACCCACTCGGGATCGTCATAACCCTTCCACCGAACCAAGTAATCACGATGGGTTCGGCCAAATCGGGTCCTCTTGCCTGATCGGGTATCCAAAACCTTCTCCACTTCAAATTCGTTCCGGTCCACCTTTCTTTCCCAACTGTCTTCGGGTAAGAGAGCTTCGTCGAAGTCAAACCTTGGCTGATCATCGCATGACAGCCTGGTTTTAGGCCGATCAGGGTATTTCCGAACCAGTTTCAGCTTCGACAAGTGGACGATCGGGAAAATTCCGTAATCGGTACCTGCAGTAATCAACCGAGCGGCATGATCACCTATCAGTTCGGCTATACGGAACGGTCCATGCCACAGATGTGCTAACTTCTTGGCATATCCTTCTTTCACGCGATCCAAGTAAAGCCAAACCCTTGATCCCGGCACGATATTATGCGAATCGGCCTGTTCATTGTTCCGATCAGCTCTTTCTTGGATGGCCCTCCGCAATCGTTCGTTGACTTGCTCCCGCGCATGTTGGTAGTGACGTTGGAGTCCCATACGCCATCGACGAGCTTCGCGATCTCGACCTCGGGTGCATCCAACAGGGATCACCGACTCGATGGTAGATCGGGGGTCCCAACCATACGCCAAGTAGAACGGAGTATCTCCCCTGATCCGATCGAAAGAAGAATTCAACGCAAACACCAGTCTCTCTGCATACTCATCCCAATCTTGTTGAGCGGAATCCGCGACATACATCTTAATAGCTCTGGTTAGCGTCTGCACCATGCGCTCGGCCTTGCCGTTCGTCTGCGGACGGTAGGCCATGGTCGCGCTTTGTTTCTGACAAAGCATCTGATTAAACGATCGAAAAACTTCAGCCATGAAACCTGGTTCCCGATCGTGCCTGATCACATCACTTGCTCCAAACCGCCTAAAAACACATTCCACATAACTGCAGGCGACTTGTGGGGCTGTTCGGGTAGATCACGATTTTGCGATCACCAATCCTGTGAACAAATCAGTCCAAATCAGCAGTTCTGTATTGCCCTTGAACGATTTCGGCAAGGACGGTATGTGATCCATCGCTATCACTTGGAAGGGGTAGGTCGCCTGGATATTTCCAGGTGATCTACCTCGGATGTTCGGCATACCCTTCCCGGTTTCGCAATCTGTACATCTTCCGACAAACGTTTGGAAACTTCGATATAAACCTCTCCAGTGGAAATGTTTGCGAATCCTGTGGTATGTCCGACCCACACCCTGGTGATCTCCCTCTAAACTGACGTAATAAGGATGCAAGATATCTGCTTGTAAGATCTCCGGAATCACAAGTCTTGCTGATCGGTCCAGATCTGCATCGGCCTGATCAGCTTGAACATAGTAAAACAACAAATCGTTTTCGTCAATCTCATAGCTGGACGCGATCTTAACACAGTCTTTTGCTTCACTCTGGCTCAATTTCTCCAAATCTCCATTCAGAAAAGCCTTCAAATCAACGATCCATTTTTCTTCGTCTTGTGCCTTGAGAATTCTTTCAATCCGCATCTCCTGTACTATTTCTTCTGTTAGACTTTCTCGAGAAAGTGGCCTGCTGGGTGTTGATCTGGCTCGTGACCTCGTCATGATCGAGACCTGTTCTGCTTCCTGTTTATCTTCAAAATGAATCAGCTCGGGCAACCTATTAATCTCGACCAATTCCTCCATCAATGCTTGATCGGTAATCATCGATCCAGTCTGATCACGCATGGCCATCGTGGCTAGGTGATCCGCACTCCTGTTTCAGTCGCGTTTCACGTGTAAGAGGTCATGACTTGGCTATCTACGTAGAGCTTTCATAACACGATCATTCAACAACTTCAAACGCGGAGCCTTGCAATTGATTTCTCCAGTGATCTGCCGGATCACCAGATTTGAATCTCCACATATGATTACCCTTCCACTCTTTTGCTTTTGCAGGAGATCCAAACCTAGCAGCAGACCACGGTATTCGGCTTCATTGACTGTGATGCCCGGGGTATAGTCTGAACCAGCAGATATGACAGTCCATTCCGGCAATTTCCACAACAACGCGCTATATGCCCCTACGCCTTTCTTCACGCTCGCTGATCCGTCGAAGCTTACAACGATCAGATTTTCCTCCGAGCCGACGATCGGTGGGGGTATAATGATTGATTCTCGCGGTTGCTTCCGAGGAGCGACCTCGATCAGAGCTTCATCGACTTCTGATCGGGGTGTGATACTGGCTGCTAGCGTACCGAGAATTTCTTCTTCACCCTTGGTGCATTTGATGATCTCCAAAGTCCACTGAGATAACAGCGCTGCCCATCGCCCCAGTCTTCCGTCTATTCCGTTCGAAGACAATAACCAAGCCAGGGTAGATCGCCTAGACAATACTTTGATCGATCTGGTCACCAGCATAGAATAAAAGACATCCAATATGCGTAATAGTGCCAGCACTTCTTTATCCACTATGCCATAATTGACCTCGTTCGGTTTTAATGTCCGGCTTGTAAACGTCACTGGACAATATACTCCGTCGTGATCTTGGACTAGTGCGGCTGATATTGCCCATTTACTGGCGTATAAATTCACCACGGGAATCTTTTCCGGATCAAAATGCTTCAGTATCAGAGTCGAAATCATCTTCGCCTTCAACATACTGAGAGCTACCATAGCTCGTTCCATATGACCTTCTGACCCTGGCACAGTTCGATCGATCAGCGATCCAGTCTTGAGATTCGATTCATTGACTTCGGTTTCACGACCAGTCTCACTCAGTGACTTTTCGACTCGATCACGCTCTCGCAGCCCATGATAATCCACTTCCTTCAACTCGTATAATATAGCAGAATATATCGAGAAGTCTTCGATAAACCGGCTATAATAATTCAGAGATCCGAGAAAAGACTGCATAGCCTTCAGTGATTGGGGAAAAGGAAGGTTACTGAGAGCGCCCAAATCTTTCGGGTTTGCTTCAAAACCCTGGATCGACACATTATGGCCAATGTAAGCAACCTTGGGTTGCTAAACCCTAAACCCTATAAATTCCAACGTTCGCAAGTATAAAGGAGTCGTTCGACCTTATCACATAGTAAATTCCATCATGTTGCCGTAACCAAGATGCCGTCTATATATGATCGCCTTCCCAAAACTGATCGTCCCTGATCTTGGTCCGGTTTACCCTCCGTAAACACGTCATGTAGATCAATGGCTTCTAGTTCGGCACTGATCTGGAAATATCTATAGAGAGCATTGTCGATCAATCTCTGATAGATCTGTGGAGCGTTCTTTACACCGAACGGCATCCGGTTCCATTCAAAAAGACCGAAGGGAGTAACGAAAGCCGAAATCTCTCGAGCACGATCAGTCATTGAAACCACCCAGAAACCACTAGCCATGTCTAGCGAACAAAACCATAAAACTTTGTCCAGATCTTCGAGCAAAGCATTGATTAGGAGCATCGGATAGACCATACACTTCGTGAGGCGATTCACCATTCTGTAGTCGAAACAAAGTTCAATATTGACCCGTTCTTTTTTTATCACAATCCCAATCGGTGACGCCCACTGCGATGTTGAAGGCCGGATGATTTTTGTACTCAACAAGCCCTTGATCGAATCGGATAACTTTTCCCGGTATTGTTGCGCGACCTTGCGACAACGTTGAGCAATCGGTCTCGCATTTCCAACGTCTATATAACAAACAGCTCCGTAAGCAGCTGGGGGTAGGACGTTACCCTTCCCAATCAATAAATGGCGCCTTTTCCAGATGACCTTCTTTAGTTGATCGATCTGGTCGGGAGTGTTCACTTCGGGATCACCGACCTGTAGATCCTCCAGGGTGACCTCGGGTAAATTGGGTGATAGTTCCGGCAAAACTGCCATCTGCTTCTCGATACCATCAATGTATTGATCACCACCTTCATGTATACACACTTGTTCGTCTACCGGATCTACTTCCTCCGGTTCGGCATTATCTTGGGTCGCCCCTTGTAAGTCATCCGACTGGTGATCCACTTCGGGTTCACCTTCGTCCTTAACGACTTCGGCAGGTCCATTCTCCTTTTTCTCCTCAGGATCGTTTCTTAACTCGTCACCATCATTTTCTGGACCTGCTGCTTCCGGTGAGCCGGGTCTAATAACACTCAAACCTTGTGGACCTTTTTTGACCCGGATTTCCCGTGTCGCTTCGACCGACGGTCTCCTGATCAGCAGCTTGGTCGGCGTAGAATATTCCGGCTTCTCAACCAAAGGTGAGGTATCTTCATCCGCTAAGTCTTCGTCACTAATCAGGTCTGTGGTGGCTTGATAAGCCATTCTGCCATTCAATATATCTTCGTGATCGCACTGAGACATACCCAATCTGTCGAGGTACTTTCCCTTCGGGTAACCACATCCCTAGGATCATGTCTTCGTGAATGATTAGCGACTGATCAGATATGTTTGTAATCCTGATGTAAGTTGATCTGGCGACGCCCTTTAAGAACGTTTGTACCCATCGTTCACCACGGGTTAGCCACAATTTCTGCTGCCGATCGCTCGGCCAAATCATCACGTCGACTGACCGGGCTACCTCGATGTTTTCATACTGACCCATTTTGAGCATCCGCATATGAGTGCCATATAAAGGACGTCGGCCGGATAGATGTAATTGCACCTCATCAGGAAGGGTCAGGGTTCCATGAGACAGGTCAAGCCGTATACCGGCTGGTACCATGAAATCCCTTCCCAATATTGCGTCTTGACCGGCTAACCGGCCAACCCAAGCATTGAAATAGTAGACAAGGGGGCCTGCCAAGGTAACACGTGATCGCCCTTCAGTCATATACGAACTTTCGCCGATCCAACACATTCTTGCCTCTGGGTATATGTCTATACGACATCCCACCTTACGAGCAAAGGCGGAGTCGATGATCGTGGACTTCTGCTCCCAGAGTCAAATAAATAGTGGCTTTTCGTTGTTAAGCTTCCATTAGCTTTTGCTTGTTTAAACCACTTGTCGGGAGAGCGATACTACCAGTATCCTCAGGATTTCACCGGGCAGAAGATCCAACTCCATGATCACGTCCGAACGGGAATATTCATCCACCCTGAGACTGTGAATCGGACATCGATCGACGCAATTTGAATTTAAACATGTATTGTCGGTTATCTCCTTTTCCTCAAACTTATTTCTGCTACCGACATATGCGACTGCGGAGGGCGATCCAAGAGAGAGCTGATTCGCATAATATTGAACCGGGATCAAGGGTCTGGCTTTACTTGGATCGTGTGAAAGAAGGATACGGCCGGAAGTTAGAACATTTGTGGCATGGACCATTCCGTATATCCGAATTGATCGGCGATCATGCCGCCTGGTTGATAACTGCTGGTATCGATTACGGAATTTTACCGATCGTCCACTTGTCGAAGCTGAAGCTGGTCCGGGAATACCCCGATCAACCAAAAACCAGGTTGTCATCCGATGATCAGCCAAGGTTTGACTTCGACAAAGCTCTCTTGTCCGAAGACAGTTGGGAATGTTGTCTCGAAATGAATTTGAAGTGGAAATGATTTTGGATACCCGATCAGGCAAGAGGATCCGATTTGGTTGAACCCATCGTGAATACTTGGTTCAGTGGAAAAGTTACGACGATCCAGCATGGGTAGATGTACGGGACCTCATCTTTGGAGCTTTACTAAGGGAGTTTGAACGTGATCGGGTGAGACGAAACCGATTTGCAGTAATGCAAACTCACGAAGGAGGCAATCAGGAGTCTCAATAGTCTGGGTTGACATATAACGATGGATCAGCCAATGTTAATGGCCAAAACAAGTTGAGACCATAAAATTTCTAAACTGTTGTTTTTCAAATAATCTTTTTTGATTTTTTTACGTTTTTCAGGTTTAATTTCTTTTTATATCGTATTTTTTTTTTAAATAAATTCCATTTTTTATCTTAATTTTATTAATTTTAAATTTTATGAATGTTATCCTTTAAGATAAAATAATTATAAAATGTTTTATTAATTAATTTTTAAAATTTGGGTTTTTATAAATTATTATTAATAATTAATATTAAAAATTAAATAGAGTTTGATCCTGGCTCAGAAGGTTCGAGTCAACGGAACATGCATTACATATATTCATGAAAATTACATTCACGTGCATATGAACGATCGGACACACAAGATGAGGATAACGCTGGAATCTGGATATGAAGTTTTGGATATGGAACACAAGAGGCATCAGAAGGTTATCGTGATATATTAATGATTAAAAGAGAATGGAATGGAAATTGGTTATCACGATAACTACGGGCCATACTTCACGCGCAGACGGGACATCTGGAGCGCCGGATGATCCATGGGGCTTAGGCGGTATTGGTTGCGCCAAGGCTCTTGACGATCGGCAAAGTCGAAAGCATCGTGCAACGTGCCGATCGGAGTCGGGTGTCCATGACCGGGATACCATTCCCCGCCGTCAGCCGTAATGCCTCGTGTTTCCACCCGGCGAATAGGTGGATGTAGCACGGAGGGGAACAGGAAAATGTCCAAGTCGTACTCACCGAGCTGGATCGCATCCACCACAAAGTCACAGATCACGGCCCAAGCAGCTCCAGCTTTGCTGCGTCGGCGCTTGCGAGCATGGAAGTAATGCTCAAGCCAAGCGTCCTTACGCATAGCCGAAGCGATCGGGAAGTGGTGAGTTGCCTCCCATAGCGCCTGACCATGGTCCCGGTAAAACGAATCCAGGCTTCCCTTCAGAGCTCGGAACCAGGGGCGATCAGGAAAGTCCAATCCGGGCATGGGCTTTGCAAGAACCTCCCAGCGCTCTGAATCGATCAAGGGCTCGATGACCCTGGGTTTCAGCACGTCAGGTTGCCAGTGTTCTTCCTTGGGCGTCGACATACTGATCGGTAAATTTACCTTAGCGGACGGGACCAGCAGCGAGGAACGATTTTTCTCCTTATCAAGAGAACCAGAGGCGTTAGGTCCCACAGCTGATCAGCACCCCAGGGTTGTCGGGTCGCTAGCAGGGCCTTCGACGGTCGACCATGCATAACAACATACAAATCCATGAACTTCTTCTTCGGATCATAGCTGTAGTCGTCCTGATGGATCAGTGATTTTGCCGCTGGGATGAAGACGCCAGTGAAATTGGCCGACTAGCCGTCGGCGTAATACCGTCGACCGGAGGAGCACTAGAAGCAGCCGAAGCCCATCGCTTGTCTTCCAAATCGTCCTCTTCATCGCCGTCTGAGTCAAGCAAAGCGACGGCTTGGGTCAGCAAGGGTGAGCCCGACGAAGTCGTCACCAAAACTCGACGATCAACGCTACGTGACTTGGCCAGAGCAGTTCGCGTTCCTTCGTCCAAATCTGTCGACTCGTCATCAGAGTCAGCGATGAAGCGATAGCGCTTAGCAGGAACCGTCTTCTTTTTCGATTGGCTTGCCCGTTTGCGCGTCGCCGAACCCAAGATCGACGAGACCGGTCTCGGAGCTGGTGGCGGACTAGACAATGTAGATTCGGAAGCCGCTGCTTTGCTGATCACTGGTTGATCAGTATCTACGTTCAGCGGCGGAGAAGAAGCGACTGAGAATGTGGACGACGGAGGGAAGGACCCAAGAGACTTCCGAGACTGTGTGCCGGCCGAAACAAGAAGCTGACCAGCACGGGGAGTCCACGCAAAGCCGTCCGAAGCGACCCCGAATCAGCGTTCGGGTCAGTCCACCTGTCCACTGTCTGGTGGGCGATCTTCTTCAAGTCGTCATGGCGTTGGGTACAAGTGCGCTCATCAAGCTCCAGGGTTTCAAGCTTAACCCGAGCAAGTTTAAGCTCGCGCCGGTGATCGTCAGCTTCCTTTTGGTTTTTGCTCAATCGTTTCTGGATGCTGGCACGGCCGATGCGCGAATCAGAAAGTTGTTTCACCAAGAGCTGGACCTGCTCGTCCGTATGACGCATCTCGACCCCTAAACGCTCCACTTCCTCGGCGGTGCGAATCTTGTTCTGGAGTAACTGATCATGGTCGCGACGGTAGGCATCGAGCAGTCGCAAATGACCCACCATCTACCATCGAATGCTTCATAGTCTCGATGCGCTCATCTGAAAGCAAGGATAGAAAAAGTTATATACATATTGTGGACGAAACAGATGGGTTGGACATACCTTGATCACGGACGGTGATAGATAGCGAGCGAATCATCGACTGCAGAGTAGCAACAGTATCGGAAGGTTTAGCAGAGACGCGCAAGGCAGCAAGATCAGCGGACAACTGATCTCGCTCGACTGTTAAACCTTGGACGCGGTTCGTCATGTTCAGCAAATCATGATCACGTCTGTCACGATCCAGTCGTAAGGTCGACAGTTGGTGTGACAGGTCGGCGGAATCGCTCTCCAGACGATCTATGATGACCCGACGATCGAACAACTCGGCACGAAGCGTTCGGTTAGCCTTGCACAGGAAAATCAATTCAGGAATTTCGCTCTGAAGCCCCGATTGCAGTCGGCTAGTCTCTATGGGCCCCAGCGTGAGTGTGGTGGAGCCGATTTCCAAATCCATGACGGAAGTCTTGGGTGGAATCCGGATACCCACTGGCCCGGACGACCAAGTATCGGAGGGGGTCTCCGTTGATCCTGATCGCCATCAGAATCGGATGAATCACCATTATGGTGACTGATCTGATCTTCCCGGTCATCCGACCGGTCGTCATGTGCGATAGGATCCATATTCAACTTCTTCTCACCTTGTGTACCCGTTGATCGGGGGTGGTTACACTCACTCAGGTGGACTCAGTGACGAAAACGATGATCTTGATCAGGTCGGAGGGGATGACCTTCTCGAGACGGGGGTGTCCTCGGGTGGGAATCCTCACCGGAGAACGAGTTGGGGTCGATACTTAATCAGTATCTAGGCACTGATCGAGGAACTTCGTCCGATCAGGCCAGCCAATGAGAGTGAGAGACAACAAGAAACCAAGAAAACGCGATCAAACCACGATCTTCCACAGTAATCCACAAACGTTATCTCCACAAAACCTTTCCAATATTAAAAACGTGTTCCAAACACGTGCGCGTGGGGGGTGAGGTTTGATCACCTAAACAAACCCGTCGGGGGCCTTCCGGTAAGCCAAAATGCGTCTAAGCGCGTCTTAACCGGGAATTAAGTTGAGCAAGAGGGGACTAGTTAACCCTGTGCTCCCAATGACCGCGACACGTGGCGGAGCGACTCTTTGCTTAGGGGGAAAATCAAAACCTGTTATTATATATGCAATGTCCTATACCTAGTCTACCATACACCAAATCATGTGCCTGATTTATACTTCGACCTTGTTCACTTCGTCACACGGTTGCATAGTACCACCTTACCCATCTTTGCTGCACCTTCAAACTGATCCGTACCACTTCTGCTCCGATCACGGTCAAACTCTATGGCGATCTTCAACCATCCTGATCTCTCGATAAACAGCCTGGAAAACGCTCGAGATCTGCCCGTCGGACACTGTTCGCCTCATATCCAACCCGGCTTAACTGAAAAATCCATCTACCATCACACCTGGAAGCCGGTTTGGGGCCGATGAGCTCCGATCATGATCAGCACAGCGATCGGCCGAGTGATCGGGCAGTGATCAGGGCGATCAGCCCCAGATCACTTCGAAACACCTCCGGGTTACCATCACAACGACTTTGCTTGCTCACTCGACCATATTCTCGACCTTCATCCCCTGTCGGGGTACCAAGATCGCACCGAGTCAGCAGATTGGGCCTGATCGGGCCTTCTTACATCATTCCTGGACAGATCCGTCGGCTCTTATCGCTTGCCTTAACTTAGTATTATTCGCACGGCTCGCCACTCCACATACCCCGTTCTATTTTATACCGGATCTTCGTATTCTGGGGCAGAATTAGGTGGCTCGGCCGATCGGGCCGGAACTTCGTATCACATCCAACTTCAACATCTGCACTGTTCATAGCTCGCCCCGTTAACTGTTTCTGATATGTCACTTCGCCATTGCTGCTGTATCTCCAATTTGTCTCAGCCGATCTCATCATATACGTCCACGTGAACTCCACTTAACACGCGTTATCCCGATCGGGATCGTGACCTTCGCCGTTCCATTAGTATCCGGGACCGGGCGTAGTAACGGTACTTGGCTTATCCCTTCACATTACGAAAGCCCGTTGTCTACCACCTTTTCGTCGTATATGCGATCAGCCTGTCCCACCCATCAACTGTCTCATCTTGATGGGTGTTCCATCGTCACCAATCAACGGTCATGTGTGGTCCACCTTATTCTCAACATTTTTCAGATCGCTTTACCACAGCCGCCCCTGAGCCAAACTGCAGCCGCGCAACGACTGCAGTTCGACTCATCCATTTCTGAATCTTCCACTTAGCGACCAGCCATGTCTGACTCAAGACGACCTCCCCTTTCCTTCCCTACCTCCTCGGCTGCCTCTCCGGCAACGTCTCATCTCCAGGACCAAGTTCAACCAGTCCTGCGTCTTCCCTGATTACGACCGCGGCCATGATCACGACCAGATTCATCTCCCCCACGACGACCCTGGCTTCCTATCGTCCGCCTTTGAGTTTCCCTGCTCGACCTTCTCCGAGTCGCCCCGTCAGTTACTTGGAGCAACTGGCTCGTCTGGTGGAGGGAACGGGCTCGCTCACGCTGAGGTTCATGGAGGCTGGCCGATTGCGGTTGGGGCTCCAGAGCGCAATTCCTGAGTTAGTTTCCCTGTACGATGCTAACCGGACGCTTAAAGCCGAGTTGTTTGATCGTCGGGTCGTCATCGATACTCTGGAGCGTGATCTGCCGACCTGGCAAGCCAGCTGTCGACTTTAGGGCTGAATCGCGACAAACTTGATCAAGATCTGCTGGACATGACGAATCGCGTTCAAAGTTTGACAGTTGAGCGTGATGAGTTGTCTGCCGATCTCGCTGCTCTGCGCGTCTCTAAGCCTTCGGATACTGTCGCTTCTCTGCAATCATGATTCGCTCGCTGTCTGTTACTGTCCGCAATCAAGGTATGGCCAACCCATCTGGTTCTTCTGCGATCTGTATATAACTTTTTCTATCCTTGCTTCCAGACAAGCGCATCGAGGCGATGAAGTGCTCGATGGTCAAGATGGTGGGTCATTTGCAACAGCTCGATGACCACCGTCGCGACCATGATCAGCTACTTCGGAACAAAATCCGTACCGCCGAGGAAGTGAAGCGTCTGGAAGTCGAGATGCGTCACACGGACGAACAGGTTTAGGTCTTGGTGAAACAACTTTCTGATTCGCGCATCGGCCGTGTCAACATTCAAAAGAGACCGGCGCGAGCTTAATCTTGCTCGGGTTAAGCTTGAAACCCTGGAGCTCGATGAGCGCGCCTGGGCCCAACATCATGGCGATTTGAAGAAGATCGCACTCCAGACCACGGACAGGTGGACCGACCCGAACGCTGATTCGGGGTCGCTTCGGACGGCTTCGCAGGGATTCCCTGAGCTGATCAGCTCTCTTGCTCCGTCTGGGACACCGTCGCATAAGCCTCTTGGATCTGCCCCGCCATCGCCCACCTTCTCCGTTGCTTCTTCGCCGGTCCATGATACTGATCAGCCCGTGATGAACACTGTAGCGGCTTCTGCGTCCACTCCATCCCGTTCGCCGCTGGCCTCAAGATCGGTCTCCTCGATCTTGAGTTCGGCGTAGCGTAAACGGGCAAGCTCATCGAAGAAGAAGATGGTTCCTGCCAAGCGCTCTCGTCTCATTGCTGACTCTGACGACGAGTCGACAGATTTGAATGAAAGGACGCTAACTGCTTTGGCCCGATCACGCAGCGCTGATCGTCGAATTCCGGTGTCGGCCTCATCGGGCTCAACTGCGCTGACCCGGGCCGTCGCTTTGCTTGACTCCGACGGCGATGACGAAGATGATCTGGAAGACAAGCGACCGGCTCCGGCTGCTTCTAACGTTCCTCTGTCCGCCGGCCCGACGCTGACCACCCGACCGCTCAACTTCACTGGCGTCTTCATTCCAGCGGCCAAATCGGCGATCGAGCAAGACGACTATACTTATGATCCGAACGAGAAGTTCATGGATCTATAAGTCGTTATGCAGGGCAAACCGTCGAAGGCCCATCTGACGACCCGACGACCCTGGACTGCCGATCAGGTATGATATTTAACGCCTCTGGTTCTTTCGGTAAGACGCAAACTTGTCCCTCGCTTGTCGTCCCGTCCGCCAGGGTGGATTTTCCCGATCAGGTCGCCGGCGCCCAAGGACACGCAATGGCAATCTGATGTGCTGACACCTGGGGCCATCAAACTTTTGATTGATTCAGAGCCTTGGGATATCCTCATGACGCCTATATCCGGGTTGGACTTCCCTGATCGCTCCTGGTATGTTGATCTGCAGGGACACCTGGCCTTGTATTATCAGGAACACGTTCAGGCGATATGGGAGGCAACCCACCATTTCCCGATCACAGCGACGATGCGCAAAAACGCGTGGCTTGAGCATTATTATCATGCTCGCAAGCGCCGACGCAGCAAAACCGGAGCTGGTTGGGCCGTGATCTGAAACTATGTATCCAGAGAAGCGAGTGCGACTTGGACGTTTTCTTGTTTCCTGCCGTGCTGCATCTGCCTGCTCGCCGGGCGGAAATGCGGGGCATCAAGGCCGACGGCGGGGAGTGGTATCCTGGTCACGGGCACCCGACTCCGATCGGCACGTTGCGCGATGCATTGGGCGTTGCCGATCGTCACGAGCCCTGGCGGAACAAATACCGATCAAGCCCCATGGATCATCCGGCGTTCTAGATCTCCGGTCTGCGCGCGAAGTATGACCCGTAATTATCGTGATAACCAGCTTTCGTTTCATTCTCTTCTTAATCAATTATATATCACGACAGCTTCCTGATAACTTTCATGTTCCATATCCATACTTCATGTCCAGGTTCCAGCACTATCTTCATCTTGTATGTCGATCGTTCATATGCACGCGAATGTAGTTTTCGTGGATTATATGTATATATATATATCCATTGACTCTGAACCAGCTCAATCAACTTGATCCCCACTTGTTTGATCATTACCATTGGCTGTTCCGATCACAATATGGCAACTTAGACTATTGAGACTCCTGGTTGCCTACTTCGTGAGTTTGCATTACTCCAAATCGGTTTCGTCTCACCCGATCACGTTCAAACTCCCTTAGTAAAGCTCCAAAGTTGAGGTCCCGTACATCTACCCATGCTGGATCGTCGTAAATTTTCCACTGAACCAAGTATTCACGATGGGTTCGACCAAATCGGATCCTCTTGCCTGATCGGGTATCCAAAATCATTTCCACTTCAAATTCATTTCGAGACAACATTCCCAACTGTCTTCGGACAAGAGAGCTTTGTCGAAGTCAAACCTTGGCTGATCATCGGATGACAACCTGGTTTTTGGTTGATCGGGGTATTCCCGGACCAGCTTCAGCTTCGACAAGTGGACGATCGGTAAAATTCCGTAATCGATACCAGCAGTTATCAACCAGGCGGCATGATCGCCGATCAATTCGGATATACGGAATGGTCCATGCCACAAATGTTCTAACTTCCGGCCGTATCCTTCTTTCACACGATCCAAGTAAAGCCAGACCCTTGATCCCGGTTCAATATTATGCGAATCAGCTCTCTCTTGGATCGCCCTCCGCAGTCGTTCATTCACTTGTTCCCGCGCATGCTGGTAATGGCGATGGAGTCCCATACGCCATCGACGAACTTCGCGATCTCGACCTCGGGTACATCCGACGGGAACCACCAATTCGATAGTAGATCGGGAGTCCCAACCATAGTCAAGTAAAACGGAGTATCTCCCTCATCCGATCGAAAGAAGAATTTAACGCAAATATCAGTCTCTCTGTATACTCATCCCAATCTTGTTGAGCGGAATCCGCGACATACATCTTAATAGCTCTGGTTAGCGTCTGCACCATACCGCTCGGCCTTGCCGTTTGCCTGCGGACGGTAGGCCATGGTCGCGCTTTGTTTCTGACCAGGCATCTGATTGAATGATCGAAAAACTTCAGCCATGAAACCGATCGTTCCTGATCACCTCACTTGCTCCAAACCGCCTAAAAACACATTCCTTATAACTGCTGGCGACTTGTTGGGCTGTTCGGGTAGATCCCGCTTTCGCGATTACCAATCCCGTGAACAAATCAGTCCAAATCAGCAGCTCTGTATTGCCTTTGAACGATCTCGGCAAGGAAGGTATGTGATCCATCGCTATCACTTGGAAAGTATAAGTCGCTTGGATGTTTCCGGGTGATCTACCCCGGATATTCGGCATACCCTTCCCGGTTTCGCAATCTGTACATGTTCCGACAACTTTTGAACACTTCGATATAAACCTACCCAGTGGAAATGTTTGCGAATCCTGTGGTATGTCCGACCCACACCCTGGTGACCACCCTCTAAAGTGACGTGATAATGATGCAAGATATCTGCTTGTAAGATCTCCGGAATCACTAGTCTCGCTGATTGGTCCAGATCTGCGTCGGCCTGATCAGCTTGGGCATAGTAAAACAACAAATCGTTTTCCTCAATCCCATAGCTGGACGCTATCTTAACACAATCTTTTTCTTCATTCTGGCTCAATTTCTCCAAGCATCCATTCAGAAAAGCCCTTAAATCAACGGTCCATTTTTCTTCGTCTTGTGCCTTGCGAATTCTTTCAATCCGCATTTCCTGTACTATTTCTTCTGTTAGGCTTTCTCGAGAAAGCGGCCTGCTAGGTGTTGATCTGGCTCGTGATCTCGTGATGATCGAGACCTAGGCTGCTTCCTGTTTATCTTCCGCATGAATAAGCTCGGACAGCCTATTGATCTCGACCAATTCCTCCAGCAATGCTTTATCGGTAATCATCGATCCAGTCTGATCACGCATGGCCATCGTGGCTAGGTGATCTGCACTCCGGTTCCAATCGCGTTTCACGTGTAAGAAAGAGGGCATGGCTTGGCCATCCACGTAGAGCTTTCATAACACGATCAATTAACAACTTCAAACGCGGTGCCTTGCAATCGATTTCTCCAGTGATCTGCCGAATTACCAGATTTGAACCACCACATATGATTACTCTTCCGATCTTTTGCTCTTGCAGGAGATCCAAACCTATCAGCAGACCACGATATTCGGCTTCATTGACTGTGATGCCCGGGGTATAGTCTGAACCAGCAGATATGACAGTTCATTCCGGCAATTTCCACAACAACGCGCCATACGCCCCTACGGCTTTCTTCACGCTCACTAATCCGGCGAAACTTACAACGATCAAGTCTTTCTCCGAGCCGACGACCGGTGGGGGTATAATGATCGATTCTCGCGGTTGCTTCCGAGGAGCGACCTCGATCAGAGCTTCATCGACTTCTGATCGGGGTGTGATACTGGCTGCTAGGGTACCGAGAATTTCTTCTTCACCCTTGGAGCATTTGATGATCTCCAAGGTCCACTGAGATAATAGCGCTGCCCATCGCCCCAGTCTTCCGTCAATTCCGTTTGAAGACAATAACCAAGCTAGGGTGGACCATCTAAAGAGTACTTCAATCGGTCTGGTCACCAGCATAAAATAAGAGACATCCAATATGCGTAATAGTGCCAGCACTTCCTTATCCACCATGCCATAGTTAACCTCATTCGGTTTCAACGTCCGGCTTGTAAACGTCACTGGACAATACACTCAATCGTAATCTAGGACAAAAGCGGCTGATATTGCCCATTTACCGGCATCTAAAATCACCACAAGAATCTTTTCCGGATCGAAATGTTTCAATATCAGGGTCGAAATCATCTTTGCCTTCAATATACTGAAAACTACCGTAGCTCGTTCCATATGACCTTTCGATCCAGCCACGGTCCGGTCGATCAGCGAGCCGGTTTTGAGATCCGATAAGTTGATTTCAGTTTCATGACTGGTCTCGTTCGGTGACTCTCCAAACTGACCACGCTCTCATAGCCTGTGATAATCAACTTCTATCAACTCGTATAATAAACCAGCATATATCGAAAAATCTTCGATATAAACCGGCTATAATAATTCAGGGATCCGAGAAAAGACTTGCATAACCTTTAGTGATCGGGGAAAAGGCAGATTACTGAGAGCGCCCAAATCTTTCGGGTTTGCTTCCAGGCCTTGAATCGACACGTTATGACCAAGGTAGGCGACCTTGGGTTGACCCCAGAAGCTCTTGACTACGCTGATCGATAAATTCCAGCGTTCGCAAGAGTTGAGGTGTCGTTCAACCTTATCACATAGCGTATCCCATGATGCTGCCGTAACCAAGATGTCATCTATATATGATCGCCTTCCCAAAACTGATCGTCCCAGATCTTGGTCTGGTTTACCCTCCGTAAACACATTATGTAGATCGGTGGCTTCTCGATCAGCACTGATCTAGAAATATCCTTAGAGAAAATTGTCAATCTATCTCTGATAGATCTGTGGAGCGTTTTTTTAACCGAACGGCATCCCGTTCCATTTGAAAAGACCGAAAGGCGTAACGAAAGCCGAAATCTCTCGAGTACGATCAGTCATTGAAACCACCCAGAACCACTAGCCATGTGTGGTGGAGCCAATTTCCAAATCCATGACCGAAGTCGTGGGTGGAATACGGATACCCACTGGCCCGGACGACCAACTATCGGAGGGGGTACTCCGTCGATCCTGATCAGCATCGGAATCAGATGAATCACCATTATGGTGACTGATCTGATCCTCCCGGTCATCTGGCCGGTCTTCATGCTCGTCAGGATCTATGTTTAACTTCATCTCACCTTGTGTACCCGTTGATCGGGGCTGGTTACACTCACTTAGGTGGACTCGGTGACGAAAAGGATGATCTTGATCAGGTCGGAGGGTTTGACCTTCTCGAGACGGGGGTGTCCTCGGGTGGAAATCTTCACCGGAGAACGGGTTGGGGTCGACACTTATTCAGTATCTAGGCACTGATCAGGAAAATTCGTCTGATCAGGCCAGCCAATGAGAGAGAGATATAACGAAACCAAGAAAATGCGATCAATCCACGATCTTCCACAGTAATCCACAAACGTTATCTCCACAAAACCTTTACCAATATTCTTAACGTGTTCCAAACACGTGCGCGTTGCGGGTGAGGTTCGATCACCTAAAACAAACCCGTCGGGGGTCTTCCGGTAAGCCAAAATGCGTCGAAGCGCGTCTTAACCGGGAAATAGTTGAGCAAGAGGGGACTAATCAACCCTGTGCTCCCAATGACCGCACACGTGGCGGAGCGACTCTTGCTTTAGGGGGAAAATCTAAACCTGTTATTATATATGCAATGTCCTATACCTGTGTACCATACATCAACTCATGCCTGACCTTTACTTCGAACCTATTTCCTTCATCGCACGGTTGCGTAACACCCTCTTGCCCATCCTGGCTGCACCTTCAAGCTGATCTGTACCGCTTCTGCCCTGATCATGACCCGACTCTTCAAAAGATCTTCAACCCATCCTGATCTTCAACAAACGACCTTGAAACCACTTGAGACCTGCTCTTCAGCACTTGTCCACTTCATATATTGTCCGACCAAACCGAGAACTTACTTGCCCTTGCATCTGAACGCTGATCAGAGGCTGATCAGCCCTGATCACGATCGCCATAGTGATCAACCGAGTGATCAGGTGGTGATCAGGCTGATCAGCCCTTGATCACCTCGGGAACGCTCTGGGTCATCATCATCACGACTCAATTCATCTTCTAAACCACACTTCCGATCTTTATACCCCGTCAGGACAACCATATAACACCGATCTCGGCTGATCAGGCCTGATCAGGCCTTGCCACGTCATCTTCGGACCAACCAAAGGTTCTCATCACTCACACAACCTGTCACTCCACATGCCCGACTTCATTCCTCATCTAATCTTCATTGCTCGGGCATGATAGGCTGATCAGGCCGTAACTTCGTGTCATGGTCAACTTCAACCACTATACCATTCAGAGATCAGCTGGTCACCTGCCCTTGATACGTCATGTCAACAGTCATTCTTTTCTTATTACATCCACGGGAACTCCACTTAGTGACTGTAGTAACGATCGTAATCGTGATCTCCATCATTCCGCCAGTGTCTGGGGCTGGGCTTAACGACCATACTTGGCTGATTTCGTCGTGAATATCCGTTGTCCGCCACCTTTTCTTCTTAACCGTGATCAACCTTTTCCCAACCATCAACTGTCATATGTTGATGGGTGTTATATCGTCACCAATCAACGGCCATGTGTGGTCCACTTCAGTCCCAATATTTTCTGATTGCTTTACCACAGCCGCCCCTGAGACTAACTGCAGCCGCACAACGACTGCAGTTCGACTCACTCACTTTTAAACTTCCTCTCTGGCGATCACCATGGCCGACGCAAGCCAATCTCCTCTTCCTTCTTCGTCTTCTTCGGCTGCCCGCCCGATCGCTTCTTCGTCCTCCGTCTCCAGCTCGGCTACCCCTGCGATCGCCCCGATCACGACTTCTACGCCGATCACGACCAGCCTCATCCGTCCGACAACTGCTCTCGCTTCGTATCGACCGTCTTGGAGTCTTCCTGCTCGACCTCCATCAGATCGCCCTCTCCGTTCCTTGGAGCAGCTCGCTCGCCTGATAGATGGATCGGGCCCATTCACGTTGGGGCCCGTGGAGGCTTGTCGGCTACGGTCGGAACTCCGAAGTGCAATTCCCGAGTTGGTTTCTCTGTACGATACCAACCGGGCACTTACGGCTGAGTTATCCGACCGTCGGATCGCGGCTGATACCTCGGCACGTGATTCCGCTGATCTGGCTGCCCAGCTATCGACTCTCCGGCTAGATCATGACCGGCTTGGCCAAGATCATGACCGGCTTGGCCAAGACCTGCGAGACATGACTGATCGCGTTCAGGGTCTGACGATGGAGCGTGATCAGTTGTCGGCTGACCTCGCTGCTCTGCGACTTTCCAAGCCTTCGGACACCGTCGCCTCCTTACAGTCGCTGATCGACTCGCTGACTATCACCATCCGTGATCAGGGTACGTTCATCTCATTCACTTCTTCTGTAATCCGTATTTGACTCTCCATGTTTATTTCCAGATGAACGTATTGAGGCAATGAAGAATTCGATGGTCGAGATGGTAGATCATCTGCAACGCATCGATGATCACCGTCTCGACCGTGATCAGCTGCTGCACGACAAGATCCGCACTGCCGAGGATGTAGAGCGTCGGGAGATCGAGGCTCGCTATTCGGATGAGCAGGTCCAGCTCTTGGCCAAACAACTTTCTGATTCTCGCATCGGCCGTACCGATATCCAGAAAAGGTTGTGCGAGAGTCGGAAAGTGGCTGAAGATTGCCGGCACGAACTTAATCTTGCTCGGGTCAAACTTGAAACCCTAGAGCTCGATGATCGCGCCTGGCTTCAGCATAACGCCGACCTGAAAAACCTCGCGGTGCAGACTATGGATAGGTGGACCAAACCAGACACCGGTTCGGGGTCAGTTCGGACGGCCTTGCAACGGCTTCCTGGGCTGATCAGCTCATTTGCTTTACCTGGAAAATCGCCACAGTCTCTAGAGTCTGCCCCGCTTTCGCCCGCGTCCTCGGTCGCTTCTTTGCCTGTCCGTAGTGCTGATCAGCCCGTGATCAGCACTTCAAAAGCTCCTGCGTCATTTCAATCTCGTTCACCGGCGACTTCAAGATCAGCGCCTTCGGCCTCGAGTTCTGGGAAGCGTAAGCAGACCAGCTCGTCGAAGCAAAAGATGATTCCCGCCAAGCGATCACGTCTTGTGATCGACTCGTATGATGAATCGACTGATCTGGACGAGAGGACGTTGTCTGTTCTGTCCCGATCGCGCAGCACTGATCGCCGTACGCAAGCACCAAGTTATTCGGGCGTGAATTCGCTGGCCCAGGCCGTTACTTTGCTGGAGTCAGATGACGACGATGACGATGATCTCGAGGAGGAACAACCGGCTCAAGCTGATCCTGACATTCCTCCGACGGCCACTGGGGCAGCGATCGCCCCGCCGCTCAATTTCACGGGCGTTTTCATCCCGGCGAAACAATCGTCGATCGGAGAAAACGACTACAGCTACAATCCGAACCAACCGTTCATGGATCTGTATGTCGTCATGCAGGGCAAGCCGACTTCCGCTCACATGGCCACACGAAAACCTTGGAGTGCTGATCAGGTCTGGGATCTGACGCCTCGGGTTCTTGAAGTGCGGCAGAAAAGCGTCCCTCGCTTGTGGTCCCGCCCGCCAGGCTGGATCTTTCCGACCAGATCGCCGGCACCCAAAGACAAGCAGTGGCAACCAAGGTTGCTGACCAGAGGTGCTATCGAACTTCTGATCGATTCAGCACCCTGGGATGTCCTCCTGACACCTATGCCCGAGCTGGCGTTTCCTGATCGCCCTTGGTTTGTCGAGCTGCAGGGACGCTTGGCTTTGTATTACCAGGAGCACGTGCAAGCGATATGGGAGGCGACTCACCATTTCCCGATCACGACGGCGATGCGCAAGGACGCGTGGATCGAGCATTACCATCATGCTCGCAAGCGTCGACGCACCAAAGCCGGGGCTGCTTGGGCCACGATCTGCGATTATATCGTCGACGGAATCCTGCACGGCGAGTGTGATCTGGACGTTTTCCTGTTCCCTGGCGTCCTGCATTTACCTGTTCGTCGAGCGGGATCGCGAGGACTCAAGGCTGACGGCGGGGATTGGTATCCCGGTTATGGGCATATAACTCCGGTCGCCACACTGCGTGATTGCTTGTTCTGGACCGATCAGCAGGAACCTTGGCGAAGCCAGTTTCGATCGAGTCCCATGGATCATCCAGGGTACACGGTTTCTCGCCTGCGCACTAAATATGGCCTGTGATCGTCGTGATAATCAACTTCTATTTCGTTTTCCATAATCACTTAATATATCACGACCTTTCTTGATGATTTTCGCGTTCCACCTTTGTATATCTTGTTCATGTCTCATTATCGCTTCCATCTTGTATGTTGATCGCTCTCATGCGTACAGGTATAATTCTTGAGTAATATATATATGTATATGCATCCGTTTCTTCCAAACCAGTCCAGCCGCCCTGATCTCCACTTGCCCGATCATCATATTTGCTGATCAGTCACAATGTGTCAACCCAGGCTATTGAGATTCCTGGTTACCCTCTTCGTGGGTTTGCATCACTTCAAATCGATTCCTTCTCACCCGATCACGTTCAAATTCTCTTAATAAAGCTCCACAGTTCAGATCACGCTCATCTATCCACTCGGGATCGTCATAACCCTTCCAACGAACCAAGTATTCACGGTGGGTTCGGCCAAATCGGGTCTTCTTGCCTGATCGGATATCCAAAACCTTCTCCACCTCGAATTCGTTCGGGTCCAACGTTCTTTCCCAACTATCTTCGGGTAAGAGAGCTTCGTCAAAATCAAACCTTGGCTGATCATCGCATGACAGCCTAGTTTTAGGCCGATCAGGGTATTCTCGGACCAGTTTCAACTTCGACAAGTGAACAATCGGAAAAATTCCATAATCAGTACCCGCGGTAATCAGCCGAGCGGCATGATCACCGATTAGTTCGGCTATACGGAACGGTCCATGCCACAGATGTGCTAACTTCTTGGCATATCCTTCTTTCACGCGATCCAAGTAAAGCCAAACTCTTGATCCTGGCTCGATATTATGCGAATCGGCCTGATCATTGTTCCGATCAGCTCTTTCTTGGATGGTCCTTCGCAATCGTTCGTTGACTTGTTCCCGTGCATGTTGGTAGTGACGTTGGAGTCCCATACGCCATCGACGAGCTTCGCGATCTCGACCTCGTGTGCAACCAACAGGGATCACCGACTCGATGGTAGATCGGGGTCCCAACCATATGCCAGACAGAATGGGGTATATCCCCTGATCCGATCAAAAGAGGAATTTAATGCAAACACCAGTCTCTCCGCATATTCATCCCAATCTTGTTGCGCGGAGTCTGCGACATACATCTTGATAGCCCTGGTCAACGTTTGTACCATCCGTTCGGCTTTACCATTCGCCTGTGGACGGTACGCCATGGTCGCGCTCTATTTCTGGCCAAGCATCTGATTAAAAGATCGGAACACTTCGGCCATAAAACCTGGTTCACGATCATGCCTGATCACTTCACTGGCTCCAAACCGTCGAAAAACACATTCTTCGTAACTGCAAGCGACTTGTTGGGCCGTTCGTGTAGATCCCGCCTTCGCGATCACCAATCCCGTGAACAGATCAGTCCAGATCAGCAACTCGGTATTGCCCTTGAACGATTTTGGGAGGGACGGTATGTGATCCATCGCGATCACTTGGAAAGGGTAGGTCGCCTGGATATTTCCAGGTGATCTTCCCCGGATGTTTGGCATACCTTTTCCAGTTTCGCAATCCGTACATGTCCCAACAAACTTTTGTATGCTTCGATATAATCCTCTCCAATGGAAATGTTTACGGATCCTGTGATACGTTCGTCCTACACCCTGGTGGCCACCCTCCAAACTAACATGATAATGGTGTAAGATATCAGCTTGTAAAGTCTCCGGGATCACGAGTCTTGCCGATCGGTCCAAATCCGCATCGGCCTGATCAGCTTGGACATAGTAAAACATTAGATCGTTTTCGTCGATCTCGTAGTTGGACGCGATCTTGGCACAATCTTTTGCCTCACTCTGGCTCAGCTTCTCCAGATCACCCTTTAGAAGCGCCTTTAAGTTACCTATCCATTTTTCCTCGTCTTGAGCCTTGAGAATTCTTTCGATCCGCATCTCTTGTACTATTTCCTCTGTCAGGTTTCTCGAGAGGGTGATCTGTTGGGTGATGATCTGGTTCGTGATCTCGTCGTAATCAAGATCTGGGCTGCTTCCTTTTCATTTTCCACACGGATCAGCTCAGGCAGCCTATTGATTTCCACCAGTTCTTCCAGCAGCGCTTGATCAGTGACTATTGATCCGGCCTGATCACGCATAGCCATAGTTGCTAAGTGATCTGCACTCCGATTCCAATCACGTTTCACATGCAAAAGATCATGTCTTGGCCATCTGCGTAAAGCTTTCATAACGCGATCATTCAGTAGTTTCAGACGCGGCGCTTTACAGTCGATCTCTCCAGTGATCTGCCGAATCACCAGGTTTGAATCTCCGCATATGATTACTCTTCCGATCTTTTGCTCTTGCAAGAGATCCAAACCTAGCAGCAGACCACGATATTCAGTCTCATTGACCGTGATACCTGGAGTATAATCTGAACTGGCCGATATAACAGTCCACTCTGGCAGTTTTCATAGCAGTGCGCTATACGCCCCTACGCCTTTCTTCACACTCGCTGATCCGTCGAAGCTTACAACGATCAGATCTTCTTCTGAGCCGACGATCGGTGGGGGTATAGTGATTGATTCACGTGGTTGCTTCCGAGGAGCGACCTCGATCAGGGCTTCATCGACTTCTGATCGGGGCGTGATGCTGGCTGCCAGCGTCCCAAGAATTTCTTCCTCGCCCTTGGTGCACTTAATGATCTCCAAAGTCCACTGAGATAACACCGCTTGCCATCGCCCCAGGCTTCCGTCTAAACCACTCGCGGATAGTAACCACGCCAGACTAGATCGCTTTGATAATACCTTAATTGATCTAGTTACCAGCATAGAGTAGCAAACATCCAACACACGTAATAATGCTAGCACTTCCTTATCCACAATACCATAGTTAACTTCATTCGGTTTTAATGTTCGGCTTGTGAACGTCACCGGGCAATAAACTCCATCGTGATCTTGGACCAGTGCGGCTGATATTGCCCATTTACTGGCATATAGGATCACCACGGGAATTTTTTCCGGATCGAAATGTTTCAGTATTGGCGTCGAGATCATCTTCGCCTTTAACATACTGAAGGCTACCATAGCTCGATTCATGTGGTCTTCTGACCCTGGCATAGTTCGATCAGTTGGTGATCCAGTCTCGAGATCCGTTTCAATAGCTTCAACTTCGTGATCAATCTCAATTGATGATCCTCCCACCCGATCACGTTCTCGTAGCCCATGATAATCAACTTCCTTCAGTTCATAAAGTATAGCGGCGTAAATCGAGAAGTCCTCGATAAATCTGCTATAATAATTCAGTGATCCGAGGAAGGATTGCATGGCCTTCAATGATCGGGGAAAATGTAAGTTGCTGAGAGCGGCTAGATCTTTCGGGTTTGCTTCCAAACCTTGGATCGATACGTTATGGCCGAGGTAAGCGACCTTGGGTTGACCCCAGAAACTCTTGACCACACTGATCGACAAATTCCAACGCTCGCAGGTGTCTAGGAGTCGTTCGACCTTATCGCATAGCATATCCCAGGATGTTGCCGTGACCAAGATATCATCTATGTATGATCGCCTTCCCAATACTGATCGGCCCTGATCTTGGTCTGGCTCACCTTACGTAAACACATCATGTAAATCAGTGGCCTCCCGATCAGCACTGATCTGGAAATACCCGTAGAGGGCATTGTCGATCAGCCTCTGGTAGATCTGTGGGGCATTCTTTAATCCAAACGGCATCCGATTCCATTCAAAAAGCCCAAAAGGTGTAACGAAAGCCGAGATCTCTCGAGCGCGATCAGTCATCGAAACCACCAGAAACCACTAGCCATATCCAACGAACAAAACCATAAAACTTTATCCAGATCTTCTAATAAGTCATTGATCAGGGGCATCGGGTAGACCATCAACTTCGTGAGGTGATTCACCATTCTGTAGTCGATACACAATCGAATATCAACCCCATTCTTCTTAATCACAATCACGATCGGTGATGCCCACTGCGATGTTGATGGTCGGATGATCTTTGTAATCAGCAAACCCTTGATCAAATCGGTTAACTTTTCCCGGTATTGAGGTGCAACTTTGCGACAACGCTGAGCGATCGGCCTTGCATTTCCCACGTCTATATCACAGACAGCTCCGAATGCGGCTGGGGGTAGGGCGTTACCTTTCCCCATCAGTAAGTGACGCCTCTTCCAGATGATCTTCTTTAGCTGATCGATCTGCTCGGGAGTGTTCACTTCGGGATCACCGACCTGTAAATCTTCCATGGTGACTTCTGGCATATTGGGCGATACTTCCGGCAAAACGGCCATCTGCTTCTCGATACCTTCAATGTACTGATCGCCACCTTCGTGTATACACACTTGCTTGTCCACCTGATCTACCCTTTTTTGATCGGCATCATCTTGAATCGCCCCTTGTACGTCACTCGACTTATGGTTTATTTCGGATTCACCCTCCTCTGTAATGAATTCAGCTGGTTCATCCTCCTTTTCTTCCTCATAATCGTGCTTGAACTCCTCACTGTCCTTTCCGCTACCGGGTCCGTTGTTTTCGGTGAGCCGGGCCTAATTATACTCAATATCTGTTGACCTTCTTTGACCCGGCCTTCCCCTGTCGCTTCGATCGGTGGCCTCCTGATCAGCAGCTTGGTCGGCGTAGAATATTCCGGCTTCTCGACCATAGGTGAGGTATCTTCATCCGCTAAATCTTCGTCACTGATCATGTCCGTAGTGGCTTGATAAGCAAGATTCTGCCATTCGATGTATCTTCGTGATCCCACTGAAACATATCCGATCTGTCGGGGTACTTTCCCTTCAGGTAACCACATCCCTAAGATCATGTCTTCATGGATGATCAGCGGCTGATCGGATATATTTGTGACCCTGATATAGCTTGATCGGCCGATACCTTTAACGAACGTTGGTACCCATCGTTCACCACGGGTCAGCCACAATTCTGTTGCCGATCACTTGAC
>MIQA02000766.1:0-45000 GCA_001887855.2 Sclerospora graminicola | reverse complement strand
AATTAGAAAGAGATAATAACAAAAAATGATGCAGTTCAAGAAAACTTAGCTGATGCATAACCATTGAACACTTGTTTTATAAGTCTTTGATGACTGGCGATAAAATTGTACCAATATAGAATTAAGGCAGCCACAAGAGCTGCGACTAGCCAGTGTATTACTAATTGCGTGCTGGTCAAAATCTGACTCGGCGTTACAGATTTATTATTCTTTGTGAGCCTATCATCTATTCTGTCCGTATTTGGAACACTCTTTTTTCTATTTCAATAAAGATATCCAGATTGCCCGGACGCAATTGTTTAAGCTACATGTATAGGTCTAGGTCGTCCGAGTTAATTATTTTCATAGCAAGACCATCCTGCAACCTATTATCAACAAACGACATAGCGAGCATAAAATAGTTCATTCCTTCAATTAAATGTTTCTTCTTGATTTAAAACCAGGTGCAGTTGAACATCATCTAAGCTCAATCTTAAACATACATCAGATTGTAGTTCATTACAAAAGAGGGTCAAACAATTTACAGGTAAAATCGAAGCATTAAAGCATATCGACCTAATAAAACGCAGTTTTTTAGGAAAGAGCAGAAGTCTTGGCCTATTAATGTTCCTTAATTGATTTATTGATAGCCCTCGCAGCTCTTAGCTTTTGATATTTGGTGACTACACCCCTTATGTCAATCATTTGAGCATCTGATAAGAACCAAGAAATTAGCCTGATGCTGGTCAACGAAGAGAAGATATTGTCAGCTTTTGAGGTGAAAATCTTTGGGCTCCCTTTGCTACAAAGACGGCTAAAAATGACGGCGCACATCACCTTCATTCTTTTACGGAACGCTGTACCTTGTTTATGGTACTGGGGGTGTGCACGTATCAAAAAGGGGGTGCACCTACATACCGTAGTAGTAAAATGTACAGCAGTTTTCCGCAGGAAACATCAGCTGGCCTATTATACTATGTCTGTATTTTTGCTACACGTCCCACGATTGGCTCATTAATCGAAATCAGCATTTCTGCGAAAAACTGCTATTTTTGATATTTTTGGTCGACTTGTGTCAGCTTTTAGGTTTTTCAGCGACATTTCTACGAAGATTTTCCGCGAAAAACTGATATTTTTGGTGGGGTTTTGGTCGACTTTTGTCAGCTTGTATATTTTTGAAATTCCTCGGTATTCGAAACAAACGTTCGAAGTTAGGAAGAGGATCGACCGGTATGACAGCAGGCAATGAATAGGATTCAGAGGTATTCGAGGAGTATGGGATAGCCCTTCGAGTTGAGTGCACAGTAAGCTGCAAAATGTGGTAGGAATGATACGTTGGGTTTATGTACCATGCTCCAGCGGACACATTTTTGTACTGAGCACGATGAGAAGGGTGGAGTAGCAGGGGCCATTCATTATGCCCCGGAGACGAGGATGGCCCACCGAAAGAAGTACGCAACATGTGGTGAGTATCCGTTGCCTATTGGACAGTGCATTGAAGCAGTGAAAAGTTTAAAACAGGAGGCCATTCAAGGTAACGGAAAAATGCCTCTAGTTCTACACTTTAAGGCAGCACACTATCATGCGTATACGCATGGGTGGAGAACCAAAGAGGGTAGAACCGAGGCAGAACGAGTGACCGAAGGAGCAGACGACGTCGATATGGCCGAGACACATGGTCGACAACTAGTAGAGAGGAAGGATAGTTCAACCGACGACGAACGATCATCAGCTCCACAATTTGTCCACAACCAAATTGAACAACTATTACTGGCTGCAAAAACAGGTACAGAAGATATGATACACTTTCTGATTGACACTGTATCGTATTTGTCAGCGGACAACCAAGAAGAATTGTTACAGGTTAACTTACGCGATCCAAGAATAAGAAGATTCTTTGCAGACACATACGGCGTGCAGGAGGAGGTATTAAGCAAGTGGCACCAACACACACACGAGACATGTTTGCTAGAGGATTCACCACGCATTACCAGTCAATTGAGACTGATGCAGGCACCAGACGAAGATATGCAGCAAGTGGTAGGGGAGGTAAGCCAGGTGATCCCGATTAAGGACGCAGAAACCACACGCATGCATAAGAAACGCGCTGTATCAGCAACATATGGAACGGACGAAGGAGAGACAACCAAAATAGTTACGCCAGTACAACGAGAGCTCTTTGATGAGCTTCACCCAACAACTACCGAGACACAAGAACACAAGTATGGAGAACCAGAATGGGCGCGTGTCTGGAACACCATGGAGGTGGTATGGAACCACCACCAGGGAACAGCCTTCCCATATGCAGACGCGGAAGAAAGAGTGTGGAGGCTGGCGGCTGCCAAGGAAGAGGGAGCTATACTCCAGCTGTTAGAGTGTTTTAGTCACCCTCATCGTATCATTGAAAGGTTCAGTAGTGAAGTTATGCACATTTTGACAAGAACTTGGTGGATAGAGTGCTGGGAGCATCTCACTCGAACAGCCCATGCAGGTAAGTATGGCCAGGACTTTACAAGCCGGATCGAGGATTGGCGTCGACGAGTACAGGCGGTAACAACTGATCAACAGAAAGAAGCGATCCGACACAGCCGGGATGATTGGAACTTCATCAAGAGTGCCAAGTATGGGAATAGCTATATGTGGAACTTATGTGCACCACATAACAAAAAGATTTTCGCATATATGGCACTATGTGCGCACATATACCACACACAATTCGCGGCGATACTAGGTGAAGAAGCGATGCAGACAGAGAATATAATCCAGAATATCGCACGTATAGAGAGGGCGCAGAAGGTCATTGAAAAGATGAAGGAGCTGACCAAACGGCTAGGCGAAGAGGACGCAACTGTGTGGCAAGATTTAGCTAAATATTTTGCTACAACACTAACACCTGTAAGTGGATCGACAGGGGGGGAGACACATGGAGCTGAGCGGACACACCAATCCTCTAGGGAATCAGAACTGGATCCCCTTTTGCTCTACTAAGGGCACCGATGTAGCAGATCCCTATCACCAAGAAGTACAGCGACTCACTAACTTGTTGGACGCATATAGCAGAAGAACGGTGGTAGAAGTCGAGTGTACACGAGGCGATGGACCGAGTAAAAAGATGGCAGGAGGAGGGGGTAAACAATTACGGGTTACGACTCAGAATGTCAGGGGCTTTAAGGTGCAAACAAGACAAGCATGACTACAAGTATGGAGAAATAGACCGGTGTCTCAGAGGGCGGATTGTATGGTGATACAAGAAACGCACATTACTAACGCGGCAGAAGCAGAGGAAGTCACAAGAGCATGGGGACGAATGTGGAACTATCAAGACGAGAACAGACGATTAGCGTATTGGAGCATTTCTAAAACCAAGGCCTGTGGAGTCGGAATCCTTCTATCACCGGAACACGGCAAGCTAGCAAAGCCGTGGAACCAGAGTCGATGGTCGGAGAGAATCATTGCAGTGGAGTTGGAAAATTGGAGGGTCATAAACATATATGCCCCAGCTGATACTAACTCTAACCGAACGATGTTTTTAAGGATATAGGTAAATGGTACCCAACACAAACTGGAGATGTTGTTATAGCCGGGGACTTCAATTGCGTCGAAGCGCCGCAACTGGACAGACGTACGCCTGGTAGTGAAACGAAATCAGAGTGTAGCGAGTTATCAAGGTTAGTCATTTCGGCGGGGTGGTATGACGCAGCTTTGGCCCAGCAATCAGTGTGGGATGCCGAGCAGCTAACGGAGAACATGGAGTACACGTTTTGGAGAGGTGAGACAGCCAGTAGGCTGGACCGTATCTATATCCCATCACACAGATATGACTGGGTAGAACAAGTGGAAACTAGCACGCCGTTGGTACCCTCAGATCATGATGAGGTATCGTTGCTACTACGAGAACCGCAGTATGGGAGAGTAATCAACATGTCACAGCTATCAAGATACCAGACACAGGTATGCAAACGACAGAAGCGATGAGTATCCCGGACAAGTTTGCACAAGTCTGGAGAGGGATCCTAAGTCGGAGTCATCGGACAATAGTGGTCAATGAGTTAGAAAAGGAGTTGGACCGTCTCGTCACGTTTCGGAGAGATAGACAGGTAACGGAGACGGAAAATCAAGGGCTGATGGCGCCAATACAAGAAGAGGACGTCCAGCTTGCGTTACGAAGTTTGGAACGGAGAAAAGCGGCCGGACCAGACGGACTCAACAATGATTTTTATAAGGACTTTGCGGAGGAAGTAATAACTGACTTATGCGATGTGAGTAATGCGATTTTACAGGGAGAAGACCCGCCGAGATCCTTTTCGGAAGCGGTCATTATACCGCTCCGAAAAAAAGGAGACTCCGAAAATGCCATGGATTATCGTCCGATCTCGCTATTGCAGACGAGCTACAAGATTTTCGCGAAAGTTTTTGCGTTTCGGCTGCAGCGATTTTTAGGGCGACTGATCGGGGACACGCAGCAAGGCTTTGTGCACGGACGACGTATGGACCGCGCGGTAGTCCTCATGCTGGACATGCTAGAGCAATTTCGGCGAACCCCAAGAGTAAAAAGTGCAGAGAAGAGTGGCGGTGTATTGCTGATCGACTTTGCGAAGGCTTACGACACAATTGACAGGACCTACCTCATGCTCGTGCTCAAAAAGTTTGGATTCTCACAGCGTTTCATTGATGTGATGGGCAAGATTCATGAAGGAACTACGGCAAAATTTTTTGTCAACGGGGAGCTCTCTGAAGCGATTCCAGTAGTTTCGGGTATTCGACAAGGATGTCCACTGGCACCGCTACTTTTTATCATAGCGGTCGAACCGCTAGGACTAGCGATAACTCAAGATACGGAAGTAAAGGGACTGAGGCTCGGAGATGCAACAAGGCAGTGGGAACACAGGTTATCTGCGTTTGTAGATGACTCCACCATTTTCTTTCAAGAAGGTAATAATCTGGAAAGAGCTCTGACAATTGTGAAGAAGTTTGGACAGCTATCGGGCCTACAGATGCAACCTGCCAAAAGTCAAGTAATATTACTGGAAACGGACAACTATCCGGAAAACTGGTACACGGTACCAGTATTGCAACAAAGGGAATCGGTAAGGTACCTCGGATATCAGATCGGAAATTCTTCACTAACGGGCAAAAACTGGACGGGGAGAATACGAGCTATACAACGACGACTATTGACAGCCACAAAGTGTAGCACGTCGGTCGACGAACGAGTCACATTGTTTAACGCGATCGCAATACCGGCTATCCTATTCACCGCTAAAGCGTTCCCACCTGCAGAAGACACGTTAAGAGAGTTGGTAGCGCTACAAAAGCGTTTCATATGGTGTAAGGCGACGGACACAGAGGGAGGACGTCACAAAATTTCTCCGCTTCTCCTGTTTACTCCGAAAAAGGCGGGCGGATTAGGGCTCATCTCTATATCAGCAGCTATACACACATTGATGGTGAAAGAGGCGACTATGTGGCTACTAGAACCGACGGACCGTTATAACATTGCATGGCGGAACTGGACACAACTCAACAGATGTAGCACTGCTAACTTGTGGTTTTCTTCATATGACATAGGTAAACCGGAGAGACGACTCCATAAAGGAAGCGCCGTAGCGATGATACGTAGCTCACTTGCGGAGGCGTTGGGCCCCACACCAGAAGAACACAATACACTGAAGGAGTACATTAAAGAACATCTCCCTAAGTTACTCGAGCGGTGTTCTACACAGACGATAGAACCAGCAGTCGGAGTTTATCAAGATGAAGAGATTCTGGTAACAGCTAGGCTAAGCGAGAGGCCGTGGCATGGACTGGGGCAAGGACATTTAAGGCGCTTTTGGGGTGGATATACCTGGTTTTCGAACCCGTGGATACACGACTTATCAGCGAGCTATCTATCTAACCGGAAGTTTGATAGATGCGTCAAGGGAACGATTGCAGATCTCAATATTCAGCGGATATCAGAAAACACCTTCAAGTGGAAAGCGAAGTTCACGTTGGAGAAAGGCCACACTAGAGCGAAGATTGGACGGTGGTTACTAACGATTATTCTTTGTTCGCCGCGGGTGGAGATAGGACAGAGCGTGGGGGAACAAGGACCTTTACGTTTATTGTGGGTGCCCAAACAATGGCTTTCTATGGAATGGAAGACGCAAGGACGAAGGCTGATCAAGGGGACCGATAAGAAGAATGGAGATCACTGCCTATTACAGCAACGCCAAGACGGCTTATACTGGGACTGCATACAGTCAACATCGACGGATAAGAAGTCGGGTTTCGCCAAGGAGATTGAGTGGCCGCATAGTCTAGTTTTCGAAGCACACCCGGCGATACATGGAGTCGCATGGGAATCGAATGTGGAGGTGCGGACGTCCTCGATCAAACACTGGCTTAGGAAGACTTTTCGAGGACTGTACTATAAGATTATCACGAAGTCACTACACAAAATTGAAACCCGATGAAAGTCTCACAGGGAAAAAGATACGTGGAATGGATTTATACAAGATCAGACCACACATGATGTTTGGCGACACGATCATTTGTTGTCTGATTACCAACGGTGGTGCCTTTATCGAATGGCCACGTTCCAGCTGAATTGCTATTACGATGGATATTCATCACAAGGCGGGTGCACAATGGACGATCATTGTCTTGCACCCGGGAAAGGGGTCACACACATTGTGTGGGGGTGTACGCGCGCACAGAAACTGTGGACGCGCGTTTTAAGTTTATGGAACGGTTGGTGGGCTAAAGCAGAGGATCTTAACGCATATAAATGGCATTTCGTTACTCGACAAGCACCACCGGTCTCATCGGTCATTATGAAGAGACTAAAAATTCGATGTGGGCACCAGGCCCAAGCATGCAGTAAGGAGTTGTCCAGATTATGGTGGGCTTTCTGTTCGATTGGCGCGACGTGGCTATGGCAGTTACGCAACGAACAAATTTTTCAAGGGGTAACCAGAACGGCACAGGAGCACCTCGGTTTTATTTGTGGAAAAAGACTTTAGAACAAGTGCAAGCGGTGATAGAATTTGAAAAAAGAAGTACAAGCTCCAGGCTCAGAGGAATTCGTTTGCAGATATGTCTTGAGAGCATCCAGGGAGAGATGCACGACCGACCTATTGATCGTCAAGAATTGTTACTTTCGTTGCGGCGGGAGGAGTATCGATCAGAGGAAGGTTTATATCAAGTCTTAGGTAATTTTATTGTAGCTAATAGTTAAAATTAACTAAATAGACTACGTTTTACAACAACAACAATATTTTTAGAAATCTCAAAGGATAACCCTTTACACCACCACCTAGCCCATGATTATGCGGATTCCACCTGTCTGCTGATTGAACAAAATTATCCTAATTTGGCTAAGGTACCCAATTTCCTGATGTTTTACGTTACTATAGTATGCAAACTAGGCTCAGCTGATAGATGGCATAAGTCCTGATACACTTCTCTGAATTATTTTGATTGCGTCGAGGTTGGTTGTGATCTGGTGCTGGTTCCTGGCCGTATAAGCACTTTAAACTAATTTGTAGTCAGATCCCGTCCTCCCTCGTCGATGCTGATTGATAGGGTAGTGGTTTTAAACCCAATAAAACCTACTTGAAGTAAACCCAACCCAGCCACCCCAGATTCTCCCTTCATTCTTCCTTTCGACGAAACATGGTGAAGCTGTTCTGCGTGGTTGTAGGGGAGCAGGGAAACGCGTTCCCCGTTGACATTTCTGCGAGCGAGTCTGTTGGAGACTTGAAGAATGCGATCAAGGGGGAAAAACCGGCGACTATCACGTGCGATGTGCGTGAACTGAAATTGTTCCTCGCCAAAAAGGGCGACACTTGGATGACCCAAAAGCAGGTGGAGGAAGGTATCAGCAACACGACTGATTTCAAGCCATTGATGGTTGTGGCAGCCCCGCTCCAGACGGTAGGCTTATCGGAGAAAGACGTCGCGTTCGAACTGACAAAGGAGGATATCGAGACGAGAAACTCCCCTGTTCACGTACTAATGGTGGTTCCACGAACAAAGTCGCAAGTCGTCGGTGGCAAGCGTGTTCGAGAGCATGAATAGTTTGTCGTTGAACGGTTTTCCGTCCAAAAGAAAAAACGCAAACTTGACGAACCTGACCAATACACGAGATATTTCATGATGACTGATTTTCCACCATTGGCTCATCCGATGCAGAAGTACCCGAAGATTTTGGAACGAGATGCATATGTTGTGATTTTCAGAGAGCTAATGGGCAAGATGAAGTTGAGTTTTGATGTAAAATCAGGCGCCAACCTTGTCGTGACGGGGAATCCAGGAACGGGGATCAGTCGCTTCTACCTCTATTGCATCTTCCGACTTCTATTGGAACATCAAGAGAACGCCGAGGAGCTGGCTTCGTTTGATTTGGTGTTGAATTCCAGAGGTCTCTTCCATATCTACGACGCTAAAAGCAAAGAATTTGTGGAATTGGATACAGAAGAAGTGTACGAGTTGAGTCAACAGCGCAATGTACTTCGGCTCATCGAGGGAGCTTCAGTGCAACTCACTGGCTGGAGCGGAGTGTCGATTCTTTTTGCTTCTCCAGGACTAAAAGGCATGAACAGTTACACAAAAGTCGACTCGTTCACGTATATCTTGCCAGTGTGGAGTTTGGACGAGCTTCAAGATTACAACTCACTGCTTGATGATCGTTATAAACTAGCAGAAGACGTTTTGATGTTGAGATACGACAAGTTTGGTGGTATTCCAAGATTCATTTTCACTGTTTCGGAGCGTGAGAACGACTTCAAACTGTCGCAGGCTATCGCCACATTTGCGTTCGATATCATTCCCTATGCCCAGAATAATCATGCTGTGAAAGACGAAATCTACAGCCTCCTCATCCTTGAGATGGTACCCGACCGAGTGGATTTTCAAAGGAAATTCCATTTTGAGTTTTTGTCCAATTATATCGCCGAAAGAATCGTTGCCAAAGTGGAAAAGGACAGTCTACAACGAGTATCGAAATTTGCAATTACATACGCCAATGATGACTTAGGAAGGACAGCTGTCGTTCGAGACAAGATATACGAGATGCTCGCTCATAAATGGTTCAATCTGCACAAACAAGAATGCGTACAGCTCCGTTCGCTGGGCTCGAAGGAGTGTGTAGACTTGATCGTTCCGGAAAACATGCCAATGGTTCGTATTGTGCCTCCACGTATGATCTACTACCAGCCGACATCAAAAACATTCGGTGCGTTCGATGCCTTCATCTTGGATGGCAAGAACACCAGATGCTATGGCTTGCAGATGACCCTCAACATGGATCATGAAATCGAAGCTGCACCCTTGAGAAGCTTTTTGCTCTGGCTGGAAGGTATTGACATCCCCACGGATCAGCTCTACTTTTGTTTCGTCGTTCCAAGCAACATAGCGCCCCAATTTCCGAAGCAAACGATCAGAACCAAGACCGATGAAGTTGACAAGAGAGGAGGAACGTTGGAGAGCGTGAAGCAGTATGTTGTTGCATTAGACGCGATTGTTGAGAACAAATGATAGGTGTTGCGAGTCATGTCTCAACTTGAGTGTTTTGATCACCAATCCCACTTCTTTGCTTCTTCAATAACCTCTCGAAATCCGCTTACGTTGCTTTGCCCAATCGCAGGAGGAGCAACGCCTTGCTTCTAGTACCGTAAAAGTCGGATCACAGTGGGACATACGGATCGAGTGGGACACCACCAATCTGTAATGTTGACACTCCACCCACATGTCAAAATTTGCTGAGGTTTATTACCGAATTACAGTACCCTCCACACAAAAAGGTACAGGCCGGAAGTCACGGGGACCCCAATAACCCCAAAATGCCTCAATTTTTTTTTGACTTGATAAAAAGTGTCCCACTGGATCCGACTTTTACGGTACAGTATGTACTCTCACTTCCGACACCCAGAGAAAAGCATACCTTTCAGCCATTGATACATTTGCAAAAATCAAATTCCGAAGGTAATATTTTTTCCTGGTCAAGCCCTTAGAGCATCGCCACCGGTAAGTCTTAACGTCAGGTTTTAATTGACGAGTTAAGACCCCGTGGCTGATCGTTAAACCTGTGTGAACGAATTTGTTCCACCGGCAAGGTTTAACGTCAGTTTTATTTAAAATATCTGCCAATCATTTTTAGCTTAACGTATTTCAGCAGTTTATGGCCGGGAATCGGGTTCCTTAGCTTTTTGATCATAACTTTTCACCAACAGCCACATTTTGACCCGCTGTTTTCCCCCTTTAATTCTATTTCGACCAGCGGTCATATGCGTTAGCGCTGTCCTATATCCAATCACAATTGAGGTCACACCGATAGAGGAAAGCGGACATTTAGATTCGTACTTATAGAGATTATGGCCGATTTTTTGAGCTGCAAAAATTATATGAGTAGAGATTGTTCAGGTACACACATAATTTTGAATTGGCACGGTACTGACGGCCATAATCTGCTGCGAAAAAAATCTGACCAATCATTATACAGTTATCTGAGATTATTACACCTAATTGGATAGTCGGCTTATCACCGGTCATAATCTGGTGTCGGCCATAAACTGCTGAATTACGTTACACCTGTAATTAAAAAAACTCAAATAATAAACGTGTTCAAAAGCGTCTGAAGGGTCTCTGGGTTATCTGACGTTCCGTCCGAAGCTTCGAGCGCATCGAAGTACGGCTGAAACTCCTTCTATCCAATAGCTTGTAAAATACCCACGGGGTCTCGAGCTGCTTCTTCATCAGCACGGGGCGACAAACAAGTTTTCGGGAAGATTACTTAGTCACGTTTTCGACAGTGATGGAAATCAGTAATATGAAAGTAAAACTGATAATGGCACTTATATGGAACGTGCCGGCAAGACACGGGGACGTACCTAGTGCGTATCATAAAGCCAAGGCAGAGAACGACTTCGAAATACACCTGAAAATACCACAAGGAATGGAAATATCAGTGGAGACGTTAAAGGGGTTTGGTGTTACGTCATCGAAGGAGCTAGTCCTGAAACTTAAACGAAACCTATACGGTCTCAGACAAGCAGGACGTTTATGGTACGATTTACTGCGCCGGACACTCCTCGAAATGGGATTCACTCAATGTCTGACGGACACGTGCGTTTCGTACAAAAACAACAATTTTGGAACGGTTCTCGTCGGCGTATATGTGGATGACCTGTTAGTGACTGGGTCGAACGGCATCACTAGTGGATGATTTTTTGAAAGCATGAAAGTTTTCGAACTCAAGGACCTGGGGGAATGTTTCGAGTTTTTGGGAATGAGAGTGGAAAGAAGTTTCGAACACGAATACACGAATACCTGTTCGATCAAGAATTGACGATTGGAGAGATGCTAGAGAAACATGGTTTGAGCGAGGCAAACGCAGTGATGACACCAATTTCGGAACATGAGATGCATGATGAATTAAACGAGCTGCTTCCGATGAAATCTCAAGAAAATTTATGTGGTGGAGCCGATTTCCAAATCCATCACCGAAGTCTTGGGCGGAATCCGGATACCCACTGGCCCGGACGACCAACTATCGGAGGGGGTACTCCGTTGATCCTGATCAGCATCAGAATCAGATGAATCACCATTATGGTGACTGATCTGATCCTCCCGGTCATCTTGCCGGTCGTCATGCGCGTCAGGATCTATATTCAACTTCATCTCACCTTGTGTACCCGTTGATCGGGGGTGGTTACACTCACTCAGGTGGACTCGGTGACGAAAACGATGATCTTGATCAGGTCGGAGGGGATGACCTTCTCGAGACGGGGGTGTCCTCGGGTGGAAATCTTCACCGGAGAACGGGTTGGGGTCGATACTTAATCAGTATCTAGGCACTGATCGGGAAAGTTCGTCCGATCAGGCCAGCCAATTAGAGAGAGATAATAAGGAACCAAGAAAACGCGATCAAACCACGATCTTCCACAGTAATCCACAAACGTTATCTCCACAAAACCTTTTCCAATATCAATAACGTGTTCCAAACACGTGCGCGTGGGCGGTGAGGCTTGATCACCTAAACAAACCCGTCGGGGGTCTTCCGGTAAGCCAAAATGCGTCTAAGCGCGTCTTAACCGGGAATTAGTTGAGCAAGAGGGGACTAGTTAACCCTGTGCTCCCAATGACCGCAACACGTGGCGGAGCGACTCTTTGCTTAGGGGGAAAATCAAAACCTGTTATTATTTATGCAATGTCCTATACCTAGTGTACCATACACCAACTCATGCCTGATTTATACTTCGAACCTGTTCACTTCGTCGCACGGTTGCATAGCACCACCTTGCCCATCCTGGCTGCACCTTCAAGCTGATCTGTACCACTTCTGTCCTGATCACGACCAGGCTTCTGTAACGATCTTCAACCATCCCGATCTTCGATAGACAACTTGGAAACCACTTGAGATCTGCCCTTCTGACACTTGTTCACTCCATATCCGGCCCGACTTAACTGTGAACTTCACCTTACTTCGCCTCTGGACGCCGGTTTGAGGCTGATCAGCCCCGATCAGGATCGGCATAGCAATCAGCCGAATGATCGGCAGTGATCAGGGCGATCAGCCCTCGGAAACTCTCTGTGTCACCATCATAACAACGTTATTCGCCCGCTCAGCCACACTTCTGACCTCCATTCCCTGTCGGGGTAACCGTATCACACCGATTTCAGCCGATCGGGCCTGATCGGGCCTTCTCACGCCATCCCGGGGCAAATCCACCGGTTATCATCACTTGTCTTGACCCTCATCACTCACGCGCCTCGCCATTCCACATACCCCATTCCGTTCCACATCTGATCTCCATATTTAGGGCATACTCGGTTGGCTTGGCCGATCGGGCCGGAACTTCGTATCAAATCACCTTCAACCTCTACACTGTTCGTGGTTCGGCCCGATAACTGTTTCTGACGTGCCACATCATCGTTGTTGTGGTACCTTTACTTGTCTCTGCCGATCTTGTCGTACCTCCACGTGAACTCCACTTAATGAACGTTATTCCGATCGCGATCATGATCTTCGCTGTTCCGTTAGTATCCATCCGGGACCGGGCGTAGTAACGGTGCTTGACTCGTTCCTTCATATCACGAGCACCCGTTGTCCACTACCTTTTCGTCGTATGCTCGATCAGCCTTTCCCACCCATCAACTGTCTCAAGTTGATGGGTGTTCCATCGTCACCAATCAACGGCCATGTGTGGTCCACCTCATTCTCAACATTTTCTGATCGCTTTACCACACAGATGCATTGTCCATGTCAACTGCTTTGATTTTTCTGGGCATGGGGCAACCCATGCGCATTGAACCGCGCTGCGTACAAGAGCGCTGCGCTGGGATTAACTTGCGCGTGTTTTTGGGTTTGCCAGCGCGGTCACAAGCAAAATTGTGCTTGACTACTTGCCCTGCTTGATTGGTCTTTTAGTGGTAGCGGATAACATTACAGTTATGCCAGAGCGTCCATGAGTGAATTGCTGCCTCTGCGTTGTCGTGACTCTTATACAGGTTCTGCGGCGGCGGGGGAATAGTGTACATCTATGTTTCTGGCTTGTATTTTATTTTAAATTTCCGATAGATTTCATTTAAGGAGAACTACCTACATACGGTGGAAATATCTCCAATTTATCATGAAGTATGCATTTCCAGTCTGCTAAAAACTTCTTTTCCACTGCTGTCTCCTTGGTCCAAAGACCCCCCCCTCCCGGAATCCATCTCTACGCGAGAGTTCCACATAGCACGTTCACCAGGAGTGCATAGTGAACATTCTGGGGCCGACAAAACTTGCGGTGACCGTTGTTCAGGCTGGCACGAGCTGCAATCCTTATTTTCTTCATTTTGCTAAGTCCACCGACGATCCATTGTCAGCAAAGTCTAACGATGAAGATATGGACTCTGTAGTACGGTCCATACTTCCTTCAGCCGAGTTGGACACTGATCGCGCACACAACATTTTCTGTTGAGTGTTACTCGAAAGAGTGGTGCCAGCGCCACTAGCTGATCCTCTCGTAGATACAAAACCTTCATTGCTGTGAGGAGGAGGCTTTGTAAATCCCCGGCGATCGACCGGTTATGTGCCCAAGAACAAGCATGCCTGTAATGTCTGTAGTAAGTTCACCACAATAGAGTGTGGCATATCACGCTCCAATCTAATCCCCATAGAGACCGCTTACTGCTTTCACCACTTGGTTTAAGCCCCACGCCACCACCTCGCTTGATTGGTACATTGAACGGATTGGGGGTGGGAAACCATGTTCGCCAAGTATTGTTCAAACTACTATTTTACTCGCATTCACGCCCAGCGACATCACGATGTAACCCACGAAAGAGCGAGTGCTCGACGGCGTGCACGTACGAAATGTTTTTTTCGCGACGCCAGGCAGCAAGAGTGCGTGGGATCCATTCACCTGTGTCGCGGAGAAAATTAAATCCCTCATCAAGTGAAAGCGATTTAAGAAGCAGTGATTTGGCCCGCTGTCTTTGAGCTGTGTAAGCTTCATCAGTCGCTTGAGAATCATCGCCAAAAGACAAGCAGGCGTGTAACCAGCTTCTTCCAATACACTTAATGCCGCCTCGGCAACCTCTTCTTCCTGTGAAAGTTGGGTTACCTAGGCATCAACCCCCACTTATCGAAAACAGCCACCTCAGACCGAAGAAACGCACGCAATAAGCAAGTCGCAAAGAGACGCAATGCCTTTGAACCTTTCATCATCCAACCCTGAAGGAGTTTGCGAGAGCTACCGTCAACTGAGTACCAGTCCAAATTGGCTACAATGAGTCGACACAAGAAATCATGGCCTTTTGTAACGCGATGCCATTCGCAAAATATTCGCGAGCAAACCCATTGCTGGCTCGGCCAGTGCTCGAGACTGGCTCGTCCCTAGAGTTACTCATAGCTCCAGGATGCCACAATGGATCATATCGAGCAAGATATTGACCGTGTAGATATCCAGGAGATTGTGGTCCCTGCAGTGGCAGTTGCTCTGCACTTGACAGATATATAGGTAGTGATGGCGTGTCAGCTGCAGTGTCTGTTGCCGACTGGTCATAGCTTGCTTTCTTGAAAAAATCTCGCAAAAAGTGGACAACATTGCTTTCTGAACGTCCTCACGCACTGGCCGTACCAGTAGCTGAATCAATGACTGCTGGCCTTGTGGATTGCTCTCCAACACCACCATTTCTGTCCACGAGCGCATCCTCGTAACGACGGCATTACGACTTGCCATCCATCGCTGTCTTCGCTCATTTCCAGCAGGTAGATCCCGTATCTGTAAAAAGCGCCACCAAATCCTGTGAATCGAGAAACGGCTCCACAAACTTGCGTGTTGACGGCTCATTCAGTATCAACTATCAACAATAGCGTCATTAGAAGCAACTCGGCCAGATCTTGAAATGATGGCTCAAGAAAGGCATCGCCCAATTTTTTGTGCCATTTGCTTATGCCACGACCTCTAAAATTAATAGAGCTACCTCTCGCATCGTCTCTAAAGACACTCGCCACATATCGTCGTCCTTGCGTCCTGCAATGGCCGTCAGCAATGCCACAAGACTTGTTGTCATCGGCGCGGCATCGATTTCCATCACCCTACGCACCACCTTTAAGATTTGCACTCTTTCCGCCAAGTTTTTTTGCTCCCGCTCCAGTGAACACATTACAAATACTGGTAAATTGAGATCCACAAAGTGTTTGACACTGCTACTGCTTTTGATGGCGTACCGCAGGGCTTTAAGCGCTCCTGCACGTAAATGTGTCCGAGTCACATACTAATCGACGCATAGCCTTCATAGAGCCTTTAACTGTAAATGGTGCTGTGGCGTGTTGATGTCTGACGGGCAAGAATGCAAATCGACCGGTGCGTCGACAATGTCCAGCGCGACCTGTGCCTTTGTTCTCGACATTACAATAGAGTGGAGCCAGCCAAAGTCATTTGTGTGGCGAGACTGTAGTGTCAGCAGCGTTCGCAAATCTCTGTTGGGCATGTACTTTGTCACTGCTGATGGCTGCATATCCTGCCACGATGTTGATAAAAACGCATCAAGATTGGACACGCGCTGAGTAAACCCCGATAAAAGTGACGATGTTTGGGTGTACGAAGGCAGCAGAGTGTGAAATGTTTGTCATAAATGCCAGGCGATTCGACTGTTGCTCTGCTAGTTCGGGAAGCAATCGTCTCACGACTACGTGGCGATGAGTCTGGCCTTCAGTGTTGATCGTCGCACGAAACGTCATGGTTAAGCTGCCTATGTGCAATAATTTGTCATCCACGACACTTTGTGGAGGCAGTCGCCTTCGCCAGCAGATTACAACATCTACTCGTTTATGTAAGTCGCACCATCGGAAAACTATCGAGCAGGAGCCGTCATTCTTTAGTTCCTACATATAATCAGTGGTGTATACAAGTTGGTGAGCTTTATAAAGAAAATGAAAAAAGTAACATTCGTATGTAGCAGATGCGGCCGGTACTGTCGAGTTTAGACTTGCGGTCTAGATTACTGCGTTCAATGATAGTGCAGATGGCCGCCGAACTTGCGTCTCCGCGCAAAGCGGAGCCTTTCCGTTGGTGGGGCGAGGCGGTGGGGGGGTTGGTGTTTTGTATACATCCTTGTATACGCGATTGCGTTAAGTAAGGGCCAGATTTAACGACATTTTAAGATGTAATTTCATTTAAAAAATTATGGGAAAAACGGCGATTGATGGTTATACCAAATAAACAAATTTTTAACGTCCAAATTGCCAACTTGAATTCTATGCACATGTGTGCCTTTTCATACGCGCGGTCGCTTCGTTGTGATTACGTAATAGTGGCACTGGTCGCTCCCTTCTGGTCGCTCCTTAGCAACTCCCCCTTTTATGACGTTGTAAGATCCCGATTATGTCCTCTGCTCGGCTTCGTTTCTCACGTGTTATTCACGCAATGTTGCATGCAACTTGCATGTGAGACTTATAATAAATTGCATGCAATTTCGAAACCATGCTCCTTGCTATTGAGCGACCAGAAGGGAGCGACCAGAGCAACTTTTACGTAATCACATTGAAGCGACCGTGCATATGAAAGGACACACATGTGCATAGAATCAAGTTGCCACTTTAGACGTTTAAAACTGGTTTATTCGTTTTCCGTGGTATAACCATCAATCGGTATAAGCAGCGCTTATGAAATTACATCTTATAAGGTAGCCCACTACCATCTACCGAGGTCTACATAATGTTTTGATGACTTACTAATGTGTATTATATCGCTGCTATTCATTAGTTGTGTTATAAGGTAAACGGTGTAGCCCCCTAACATCTACATATGTCTACATTCTGCTTTAAGGACTTACTAAGGTGGATTATCTTTCTGCTATTCATTATTTGTGTTAGAAGGTAACGGTGTAGCACTCTGACATCTACATTCTGCTTTGATGACTTACTTACGGAGGACCACTTCCTAGTTGCCCCACAATCTTAACTTCCATATTCCATGGCATACGATACAGCCAATCTAATCCTCATAGAGACCGCTGACTGCTTTCACCACTCAGTGGTTTAAGGCCCACGCCACCACTTTGCTTCATTGGTACATTAATACGAATGGAGTTGGGAGAACATGTTTTTGCCGAGCATTGGTCAAATTACTATTTGATCCACGTTCACGCCCAGCGACATCACGATGTAACACACGAAAGACCGAGTGCTCGACGGCGTGCACGTTTGAAATTTGTTTTTCGCAACGCCAGGCGGCAAGAGTGCGTGGCATTCATTCACCTGTGTCGCGGAGAAAATTAAGTCCCCCATCAAGTGAAAGCGATTTGAGAAGTAGTGATTCGGCTCGCTGTCTTTAAGCTAAATAAACTTCATCGGTCGCTTGAGATTCATCGCCAAAGGACATGCAGGCGTCTCAGCAGCTTCTTTCAACACACTTAATGCCGCCTTGGCAACCTCCTCTTCCTGTCAAAGTTGGGTTATCAAGGCATCACCCCCCACTTATCAAAATCAGCCACCTCAGATCGAAGCAATAAGCAAGTCGCATAGAGACGTAATGCCTTTGAACCTTCCATCATCCGAAACTGAAGGGGTTTGCGAGAACTACTGTCAACTGAGTAGTTTAAATTGGCGAAAATGAGTCGACACAAGAAATAATGGCCTTTTGTAGCTCCCATGACATAAAGCCGCTGGAAGAGATTGGACTGCTCCATCATTTTAAGGCCTTTTTTGCTCGAGCTCATCAGCCCCAGAAGCGTAAAGTACTCGCGCAGAATTCGACGCGATACATAATCAGGTGAGAACATGCTTGCTTTAAGTACACCGATATGCAATTCCACATTCGCAGCTTCAGGGCATGCCTCTAGCTCCAACGCTGACGAAATCTCTGTAAGTAGCTGACCACGACGATCAGTCTTTAAGAGCAGCAAACCTTCAGGATGGTTTAACAACAGTGTATATATTTGACAAGCCGGACGCAGATAAGGCTCATGGTCTACAAGGGCTATTTCTCTAACCTGTATCCAATACAGGTTAGAGAAATAGGCCTTGTTGCCATGATCGCAGAAAAAAAAGCCCGAGAGACGCTTAAAAATCTGTGTTTTCATAGCTTCTGAGAGCCGCTGTGGATTTGTTAGGGACCTTCGAGCAGTTCAGAGAAAATATCCCAGTTCTAATTCATGAAGTTTTGTCTTTTAGAACGCGAGAACGGTTGTATAGCATATCCTTGAACGTACTGTCGTCCAGGATCCGGATCGTTTACCTTATAGGACAAATAATGAAATATTAAGTCGTCGAAGCAGAATGTAGACATCGGCGGCTATACTCGTTTACCTTAAAACACAAATAACGAATAGCAGCAAGAAAATCCGTAGTAGTAAGTCAGTAAAGCAGAATGTAGACCTCAGTAGATGTTAGGGCGCTTCCTTATACTAGTAAGATGTAATTTCATTATTACTGGAAAACCGGTGATTGATGGTTGTAACAGGCTAGCTGTTACAGGCACACACTGTTAAATTGCGAGTGAGGAAGCATGCAATTGGTTAGAACCAAAATTTTAATTTGGCTTTTTTATAGTTTAAATAAGATAAACTTTAGAGTAGACTATTTGATATCAAATAATCCCTTAGTTATATATATTAATATATAACTAAGCCACGTGTCTAAAAGTAACTTTAAGAGTGAATATATTTATGAGTGGTTAAGAGCTAACTAGTATGATTAGATCTAGACTAATCAAAGTAAAACGTAGTGTAAAACTGATCTAATAATACTCGTATTATTAGATCTCTTGTTAGATTCGATAATTATATATGAATCTGTTTCCCAGGGTGGATTATACTAACTTATAATCCAATATTTGCATTTCGAACTAAGTCTGAATTTTGGATATTTAAACTTAAATATCGCTTATGTAATGGCGTCCCCTTTCATCACCCCCCACTCAAGTTGGTTGGCCAATTGAATAGTGGCACTTGTTGGTCATAACGATATTTTGTTATAACCACTAACGACCATAAGAATCTAATGGTCGAGAAACGCGGCGGCGCTCTTGAGGGCGCTACCGATACTGCTAACGCAGCCTCCACCTCTGCATCACGTGCAGAGGTGCCAACATCGCATGTCGACGCTACTAATGTAGCGTCGAAGAATAAGCCGAGAGACCATTTGTCTCTCGTAGTAGACACTGCAGAGGCAGTGTCTAAAAGAGGACAAGAAGATGTCGCTAGTGCGACATCTTTTGCGCTTTCACCTGCCGACGGGCGGGTGGCGAAGAAGTGTCCATCTGTCTCCGGAGAGGCATCTGACTCCGAAGAAGAGGGTGAGGACGTCACCGTCCTGCGCAATGAATCTAGCGAGCGTAAGTTCGCTAGAATTGCTTCGCCTTTAAGTGATGGCGAGGTGGATTCTGACGCTGTCGATTACGACAGCGACAATTCCGTTATACGGTGGCATGAGGAGCGTAGAGCTCCTCCTGGTCCTCGTCACTCGCCTGGTCGTGACGATGGCGTTGAGATGGCAGGTGGTGCTCGACCTGCCTGTGCAGAAGCGGCTTACGCTGCTTCTGATTCGTCATGTCGTACGGAACCACATGTTCCGTACAAGTGGGGTTTTGGACCCCAGAATGGACGTTAGTGCCCGAGAGTGGCGGGCACCCCAAGCGCGATTGTCAATACCCGTTGTTTGACATCAACGCGCTTGATGATTGCGAAGACCTTCGCAATCACAACTTTGATCGAAGTACCGACGATAGACGTCGGTACTTTATCGACCTTTTCTATCAGGCTCGTTACTATACGAACCGGAAAGGGTCGCGAAAGGACAGGGACGATAAAGACGCCCTGACCCAAAGTTTAAATGCCTTTGTTGAAAACTACAACAAAAGGCCCGGACGATTACGTGAGCAAAGTTCACGTAAATCACGAGCGCTTTTTAAAGCACTCACGCTCAGGTAAAATGGAGTTTATCCATTTTACCTGCATGAAAGAAGGAATTTCTTGCAGAGTTCCTTCTCACTTAGCTTGCCCTTGTTGTCCCAAGGGAGCTCCTCGTCTTACCGAAAAGGAGCTACGAGGGTATCGAGGTTACTTGGGACCCGCTAGTGTTAAGGGTCTAATTGATGCTCTTAATGTATCAGCACCTAGTGCTGATACCTTGCACCCATCAACACCTAGTGTTGATGCTTCTTACGAGTTTGAGGAGAAGTATCCTTCTCAAACCCCTTCAGGAGGGCAGGGGCATCCGCCCTCAGCACCTCAATCGGTTCCCAAGAGTCAAACTCTTGGGAATACCCCAACCAGCGTACCAAGTACTCGGTACGCTGCCCCTTCTTATAGGGAACCGAGCGCTTCGCTATCAAGCGCTTGATAATATAGCGCTTATTCCCCTGATTATCAATCAGGGGTGGCGGGGGTTGGTAATTCCCTCGGCGTTGTTGTTGCGGAGCATGGTTCGCAGCTCCGCAAGCTCGAGAGGCATTGCAACGGGCTGAGCGCCGATATGGCGCACACGATGAGGACGTATCGTTCTCATCGCGATGAGATTCGCGACATATTGAGCGCTCATGGGCCCTGCAGCAGAAGAAAATTCTTCTGGTGGTCGATCTTGATCGACTAAAGGCGAAGATGGAGAATCTCCGGGCTTCTCACAATTGGTTGGAAACCGATTAAATGTCTCTCTTGGGAGACTGAAAGAAGCACGGCATTCACCGTGGGGATGCGTCTCGTCCGAAGACGTAGACGATAGATACGGCTTGGGCCTCCCAACGTAAAACGTTGGGAGAAGGTGCATGGCCGCGGGAATGTCGAATGTAAAGGCATTTCCCTTAACGCTTTGGACCTTAAAGGGTCCAATGAATTTAGGGAGCAACTTCAGTGTAGGGAAGTTGCTAATTGCATGTGTAGGAAAATTAGTTGTAGATAACAATACTAATTTACCTTCTTGAAAGGAATTTGTGTTTTTCCATGGCCGCGAGAATGTCTAATGTATAGGCATTTCTCTTAACGTTTTAGACCTTAAAGGGTCCAATGAATTTAGGGAGCAACTTCCGTGTAGGGAAGTTGCTTATTGCATGTGTAGGAAAATCAGTTGTAGATAACAATACTAATTTACCTTCTTGAAAGGAATTTGTGTTTTTCCATGGCCGCGAGAATGTCTAATGTATAGGCATTTCTCTTAACGTTTTAGACCTTAAAGGGTCCAATGAATTTAGGGAGCAACTTCAGTGTAGGGAAGTTGCTTATTGCATGTGTAGGAAAATCAGTTGTAGATAACAATATTAATACACCTTCTTGAAAGGAATTTGTGTTTTTCCGTTTTTATCTGCATTTTGCTTTTGCTTGGCTAAAGCAGAAGCAAGTGGGTCCTTTACATAGCGTATTACAGCGTCAAGCTGTAATACGAATTCATCTACTGCTTTATTAGCAGTCGATGGATTATTTTCCTTGTCTGCAGGCATTGCTGCGGACACATATTCCGCGTAAGCAGCTTCAGTATCTGAATCTGCTTGAGTTTCTACTGTGCTAACAGTAGAAGTCTCATCAGTCTCTTCGCAAGTTGTGGCTGCAACTTGCGCATCGACTCGCTCAAAATTTGAGCGGGTCCCTCCCCCACTTAGATTTGGCGTACCGCCAAGGAAAGCTGGGGTTCGTGGATACCTCAACGCATTCACATAGAACGGAGTATGCTTCGTGGAAGCATGCACCGAGTTGTTGATCGCAAACTCGGTGAGTGGCAAATAGTCACTCCACTGCTCGAAGGCATGCGCATATGAACGCAACATGTCTCCGAGAACGCGGTTAACGCGTTCGGTTTGCCCATCCGTTTCCGGATGGTCCGCAGTTGACATCTTCAACTGCGTGCCTAATAACGAGAACGTTTCTTGCCAGAAACGTCCTGTGAATCTCGGATCTCGATCCGAGATTATGTTTTCCGGCATTCCGTGTAAACGGAATACCGTGTCAACGAATATCCGCGCCGTTTGCGCAGCGGTGACATTTGCTGACACTGCAGCAAGATGAACCATCTTGCTGAAGCGGTCCACAAAGACCACTATTCCTGTTTTCCGACTGTGATCAGCCGGAAGACCAAAGATAAAGTCCATGGAAATGGACTTCCAACACTCTGTCGGAACCGGCAGAGATTGGAGTGGAGCCTGCGCGGATTGTGCAGGCATGACGCGCTGGCATATCTCGCAAGCGCGTACATACTTGCGTACCCATTTATACTGGTTACGCCAGTAGAAATCGTGTGCGAGAGAAGCATATGTCTTCTCTCGACCTTGATGCCCCGAAATTCGGTGCATCATGGTACTCAAACAATATTTTATGGTTGAGATCATCGTCGTTTGGAACGACGTTGTGACTAACATCATCTTGGTCTGTGCTATTAAGCAACAGACCATCGTGCAATCGATAACGATGCCCGCAAGCGCGAAGGAACTCTGGAAGTTCCTCACGCTTCCGATCAGATTGATTACTAAGGTAATCAATCAGCAGATGAGTTTCATCGTCTGCCTTGTACGCTCGTCCTACCTGTCGTACAAGTGACGACGACAGAGCAGTGCAACGTATTGCGTTTGCACTGATTGCCTCCGTTACAGACGGTTTCGTTTCGTAATCGGGGCGTCGTGATAGCGCATCCGCTATCACGTTCAACTTTCCCGGTTTGTACTCAACCGTGAAGTTGTATTCAGCGAAAAATGATATCTACATCACTTTTACCGTGTTCAGCCTTGCTGTGGATGAACACGTCGCCAAACTAGATCGGTGCGAATTCTCACACCGGGCGCAATAGATGCGTGACGCATCTATTGAAGGTGGCAGGGGCAATTCGAAGCCCCTGCGGCATTACAAGCCACTCCCAAAGCATACCGCTTGTGTGCTTACTGCCATGAGAGGGATATCCTTAACACGCATAGGGTTTGGTAAAAACCATCCCTTAAATCGAGAGCACTGAAAACGGTGCTACCGCTCATGCCATCTATGATGACAACCTTCCGCGGTATCGGTGTCTGCGCCGGTACCGTGGCTGCGTTCAGCGTATTAAAAGCATAAACGATTCTCCACCCACCAGTGGATATCTTTACGCATAAGGTGGGACTGGAGTGCGGCGAGGTAGACTCCGGCACATGTCCCGCCTTACGACGAGTTTCAAAGAACTCGTCGATCACCTTAACATAGTCACGCGGCAATGACCATTGTTGCGTGACACAGTACTTCGTGCCTAGATCCCAGGGAGCTCGCAAGGTACTTCTACGCTGACGTATTCCCGAAGTACCTTGTAGTATGGGGAAGTCGCCTTAAGCGACTCCCAGCTCTGCGCCTCAAAGCGCTGAACTTGGTTTGTTCATTGGCAACGGTCTCGTTCCCAATGTCATCTGCCTTTAATGTGGATATTCGTGAACAAATATCAACAACATCGTCTGTTGCAACGATGACACAGATTGATCGATCTGATCATCGCGCAAGTTCTTAACGAACTTCTTCCAGCTCAAGGCTGGAAGAGCCATCCCCTCCGAACCTATGTTCGGAGGGTTGCGAGTGTTAGAGACTGGGTAGCTAATCCAGTCTCTGTCTGCGTCAAGACGTTTATCGTCTTGACGGACTCGACCACATGATCAGACGCACTCGTCTGATCTGTTGCCTGTTTTGCAGCACGGTTATTGTAGTTACTCGGGTGCAAGGCATCGTCAACATGGTGACCACTGTCAACCATGGGGTTAGCACATTCACGACTGCTTTCAGTCGTGAGTTCTTCGTCTATGACACGGAAGTTACTTACATCCGTGTCGGTACCTTCGTCTTCACGGTGGGTGTTTCCCACCGTGGGAAAATTCTCCGCACCACGACCGTCATCGTTCGTGGTTACTTCAACACGGGGGTGTTTGTCACCCGTGTTGCACACGTTACCGACACGACACGACTCTCGCGTGTGCAAGTCCCTCTGGACTCTTATCAGCGGATGTACCATCCGCTGATAGTGCCAGATCGGACCTGGTGGTGCCGTCGCTACCCACCAGACTGTCTGACTCTGCACTTGTATTGTAAGATACAGCCGGATTACTCACAGGGTGATCCGATCCTGTGAGACCGCCGCAGTCGATCGTTGGTTGATGCTTGGGCATCCAAGGGATGCCCAAGATGGCATCGAACGTGTCGTCAAGGTCGAGGACGATGTATTCGTCCTCGAACGACAGTTCGTCTAACTCAAAGCGTGTGCGAAGGACACGCTTTGGTATAGTCACGGTTGCACCTGCTGCTAACCGGACTGACAATATGCTTTGTGGAAATTCAATCTCCACGAAATTCAACGACGTTAGAACCTCAGTTCTAACGAAACTGTTTGACGCTCCTGTGTCAAACAGAGCGCGCATGGGGACATCGTTTCCATGCGATTTAACTTCCAGGGTGATGAGAGGTTTCCCTTCACCCTGTAACTTTTGATAGGACATAGTCCCGTCTGGGGCTATTATCCTCATATGCCCGATGTCGGCATGTGAGATAACCCGTCCAGTAGGGCGCCCCGCCTCTACTGGTTGCTGTCGTTTTTTGCCTCAAAAGAGGGTTGCTCCTGTTGATGTCGCCGCCCAGCGGACTGTCCAGTCCGCTGACTGCGTGGCACCGGCCGCGGCGCCATACCCTCATGGGTGTAATGGCCCATCTTCGTGCATCTATTGCAGCGAAGGAACTTCTTGTTTTTCGGTTGCCTCGGGATCGAGGCAACTGCAACCGCTTCCACCCGCGCTCTGGCGTGGTTTTGGTGTCGTGGGACGAAGTGTGAACTCCGTCTGTTCGAAATTATTATTAACATGCTGCACCGGCGGCATGTTTAAGTCGAAAGGCTGTTGAGCCCTTCGACTGAGCCCACCATGCGTTGACACTGAACGCATGCTGAATTCCTCTCGGATGCTTTGATGTATAGCATCCATCAGAGTCTTTGGCGGAATTTGGAAATAACTCTGCTTGATGGGACCGTCATTCAGTCCCTTCATGAAGCCGGTGATCTGCATGGCAGGGGGCACCGGCTCATACACAATATTTGATAACAAAAATCTTCTGAGCGTCAGCTTGAAGACTAAGCTTACCTTGCCGGAGCTCCATGAACTCTTCACGGCAACTAAGCTCCATTTCTGGAGCTTGCAAGTTGAGCTTTAGCTCAGCTTTCAAGTCCTGATAAGTCAGGAACGCAGATTCATCAGTAAATCTGCGGGTCATTGCCCATGCCCTGGTGCGACCGCCCTTGCATGTGGTGGCAAAATAAGCTTGTGAACGCGGATCCACAATCTTTTGCGCAGAGATGGCATCTTCCACCTCTGCAAACCATCTATGAAGAGGTTCACCCCCTTCGCCAGTAAAGGCCGTTATCCGCGCCTATACTACATCAACGCTTGCTGTGGGCATTGTTGGTGGCGACCGTGACATTACGGAGCGCACCTGAGGGTCTATGTAAACCCTCTTAAAACGGTTTACCATTTCCAGTGCTTCCTCCGAGATTTTACCTCGGAGGATGGTGATGATGTCGGTCCCCATGGTCCGCATCATCTCCACCACAATATCCACATTTCTTTATGGAAAGTGAGTGAAAGTTTCCCTCACTAAGTCTTGCGCGAGCTGTCGCTCGCGTTCACGATCGCTGACCGTCGTCATGACGGTCGGGCGGCTCTTAACCCTTCGCTCCGCTAGTTAGCTATCGGCACGGGACGGACAGTGGTCGTTTAGTCGGACCAAAACGTGCTACCAGGTGTAACCGTCTAGCTATTACAGGCTCACACTGTTAGAAATGCAAGTGAGGAAGCGTGCAATTGGTTACAAACAAATGTAATTTGTTTCTCAATAGTTTAAGTAAGATTAAACTAGGTCTGGACTAAATAATTAAATAGTCCTAGTTATATATATCAATATATAACTATGAAACAAAGTTGTGGCCATGTAAATGAAGCAATCACCTCTCCTCATTTCCGAATTCTCCCGCCACGACTTCGATTGTCGTCGGATTGAGATCATTCTTTGTGGATGCTGAGTATGGATGATGAGGAACGACTTGCCCATATTCACGAGCTGCGAGTAACGTTCAGTTGATGCTGTTTTGCCGCGCAGCCGTTGCCCGAAGCCAACATCGTAGCAAAGCCGCTATCGGTCGCATTTGAATGCAGTTTACATCATCTAAGTTAGCGGGTCTCGCTAGTGGTGACAACGTCTCTCCTACTTCTATAAGGAGAATAATCTCTACATACAGCTCGCTCAAGCAAGCTCCATATCCCGTAGGTCGTGTTTCCTTGCAAGTCCAATGTAAATACTGTGGTAAAGTGACTTATGAATTAATTGATGAGAAGGTGTGAAGTACTTTCCAGAGGGCTCCTTCTGATTGGCAGAAAATATGGACCAAGGGCATAGGTGCCGGATGGCGCCAGGCCTGGAATCAGGCCTGGCGAAGGCGACTGAAGATGTGGATAGTTGGGCTAGCGGGCTAATCGGACGCGACGACCACGGATGGTGGACGGCCGAGGGGCGGATTGGTTGGAAGGTATGAGCGAAAGGGGCCTGGAGGAGTGTGAGTGTTCTAGTGGATGAAGGAGGCACCCGGATCGGACGTGGAGCGGCCAAGGAAGTGCTAACGCCAGCGGCCAGTGAGTTCAGATGGATGGCCATCCGGCCGATCCGGCTGGGTTCGATGTACAGGCCGGGTTGGTACCATCTTGGGTTGGTGTGCCGGCCGGGCGGGTACACAAAATCGGAGTTAACCGGGCTACTTCGCGTAAGACAGATGACTGTCCAGCCGGGCTATTTGGGGTAGGTTACACAAAAGGGAGTATTGGATATAGGGATGAATCAGTATACGTTTCGCTTTCTTAGACACAAGTCGCTTTACTTTTATTGGTTCACAGCGGAGGGCTAACAGGGTCCCCTCTTGCTGCTATTGGTTTGCCCGGGGAAGGTTAAGTTAACCCACCGGAAGTCCCCTGACCGGGAGTCACGGCGTCTCGTATACTCACCTCAAGTCGCCCGTGTTTTGAACACGGTATATTAGGTTTTGGGAAGTGGTAACATTTTGGCCTTCTGTGGAAGATTGTGGAGTTATATTTGGATTCCCCTTTACGTACACGTGTGGATTTACCCTTCATTATTATTGGTTTGGCTGGCTGATCGATTATTCTCGGTCCAGCCGTCGCAGTATACAAAGTTCAAGTATATTGCCAGTCGAGCTCCCCGGAGACGATTCCCGCCCAGGAGCTACCCCTAGTCCTAACCTTCATCTCCTTATTCGACGGATTTTACACTTTACGCCCTAGGGTCCACCAAGAGAGCGCAACCGCCAGTACTGACGGGTACACGAGGTGAGCTTTCAACATGGAACATCCGAGTCGTCACGATCAAGCAGATGGAAGTGACCGATCCAGCCGGCCGGATGCCGGATCGGATCATGACTCGGATGGACGGAGTACCCCCTCCGACAGTCAGTCGTCTGGCCCCCCCGTGGGTGTTCGCGTCTCAGGAAGAATTTCTGAGAGCGACTACACCACAATGGTGCGCGTGCCCGGATCTCTTGGTGACCCTGGATATATCAACGCGAGTCCCTAGCGGGCGAAAGACCTAAACCTGTCAAAAATGTTGAAGATGTTGTGTCGAATGCATTGGGGGAAGGCATATCGCCCCCAATGCTGCTGAAGATGGAAGGATGCGATGGTCGCCTCGGATTGGGGGAGTTCGAGGTTGACATTAAAAAAGAAGTTACTCCCCTAGAGGCCCGCCGGGGGCGGATTACGGTACTACTTACTGTAGTGCCGGCCGCTACACGTATGGAGCCGGATCGGACTATGGTGCAAGTCGCCATGGTCCGAAGAAGGATCATGGTTTCGGCCATGATCCTAACAAACAAATGCATATTATGGATATAAAAGAAGAAAAAATTAAGAAAGAAGAAGCGGAAGCCCGATACGACCGGAGTGGAAAGCCGGCCGGATCGGGACCAAGTCTCGATCTGGCCCACCTACCCCTAAAGAGACCGGAATCGGATTATCCGACCCGCAAAGATAGGCCGCGTTTCGAAGAAGAAGAAGAAAAGTTGGACGGCCTATCAACGGATACAGACCTGGAGCGTGCTTTCCATCTTAACGAGCTGGGGAAGTTCTTGCGGACGGACAAGGTGCTGAAGATAACACGGCCAAAGATCCTAGGCGGATTGGAAGGTCCCGTCTCTCCCCCAACTCTCCCAGCCGGCCACGTGTCCCTTATTAGGGGACTATTCGATCAACTCAAAACAGCCGGCATTAACACCGGCGTGTTCGATCCGAACGAGCTTTTTGACCTAAAGGTGGACAAGTTGAAGGAGGCACCCAGCGCACTGCACGACCGCTTGGTACCGCTAGTGGGCTGTTCGCCGCCGTCGAAGAAGATGACAGCCACGACTGGAGTGGCGCCGTCCACGCCGCCGGCAGCAAGCAGACCGGCCGGGATACACTCAGGTTCTTCGCAGTACGAGTCTGCCCCTTCGGAAGCGGACTCATCCGACTCATCGGTGGGTATCACCCGCATGACGCTTGGCCCAAGGGGAGCAGCGCGTGTGGCGACGGCCATGAGGCTTGGAGGACGTGAGGATCCGGATACGCCCGAGCGGAAGAAAGCCAGCCAGTACAGCGTACAGGCCTGGCGGACGGCGACGGCGGATCCAGAACCGAAGGAGGAAGACGAAGACGCGGATGGGCGGATCAAAAAGGAATGTCGATCTGGCAGCCCGGCCGCCCCCCAAGTCGCCCCTCAAGCCGACCCCCAGGAGAGCCTTCAAGTGCCGGATCACCTGCATAACATGTTTTCGGCGATGATGGAACGATACTTGGAAGAGCAGCGTCGGCTGAGTGCCAGCCGCGGCAGTCCAAAGTCACCGGACCAGCCAGCTCGTCGTAGAAGTCAGGCGTCCGAGCCAGTCCAGTACTATGCGAGGGAGCCGAGTGACGAAGACATGGAGTCGGTGCAGTCCAAGCAGAGTGAACCCCATGCCGCCCCGCCGAGCCGCCAGACAGGTCGCCGACCCGGACGGCGGCCAACGAATAGGAAGCTGTCTCTTAGCGACGTGGATATGGAATCCGTCAAGTCGGCCAAGTACCACTACGATCCGGATGACCTGGACCTGGGGATGGCTCGCCGAGCCCACATGGCCTCGGCCCAAGCGTTTGATTCGGATTCGGGAGCGATCACGAGGGTGCGAATGTCTGCCACGTCCGAGCTAAAAGATTTCACCGGACGAGACACGGACGAGGGCCAAGCCCGAGGATGGCTGAGCAAGACGAAGTCGGCATTGCTCAGAGACCGGACGTCGGACTATGAGGAGTGTCTGATAATTTGGGGAATTGATGAAAGGTCCAGCAAAAAACTGGATCCAACAGCTCAGCCGGGAAATCCGAGGAAACTGGAAGGGATTGGCCGATGCGTTCGAAGAACAATACTGTGGATCAGGAACGTCGGCGGCGCGTCAATATGTTTACACCAAGAAGCGGGCAGATGAGACCCCCCTGGAGTATCTCCATCGTTTAAATGTCGCTGGCGTGAGGGCGAATATCCCGGTTAAAGAAGATGCCAGCCGGTCGGAAGCCGCTCGTGAACATGTAGAACATTTTATCGGCACGTTGGACGATCGGGAGCTGGCGGACCAGCTAGCGTTACTGCGATTGAAGAACACCACGGAGCTGGAATTGACGCTGCGCACCTACCTAAGAGCGAAGAAGCGAGGCCCTAAGGCAGCAGTTGGAACTGGCCGGTTCAAGTCCCGTTTTAACGCGGATCAAGGAAGCCAGTCGTCATCTACCAGGACGGCCCGAGCCGTCCGCATGGTTGCCCGAGAGTCAGACGCGACCAGCTCGGAAGAGGAGTATCAGCTATCTGGGGGCGAGTCCGAAGAGGAGCAGTACCGGTACCTGTTCTCGGCAGAAGCCAGTCAGCCATCCAGGCTGCCAGCCGGGTCCAGTCAGCCGAAGGGTTTTCCGGCTCGAACTGACCAGGATTACCCCAGGCGCAAATGTACCCACTGTGGGTCCATCAAGCATGACGACCGGAGCTGTTGGAAGCGGCTGACCTGCAAGAAGTGCGAAAGGAAGGGACATCCGGCGGAACACTGCTTGTTTACTTGTAAGACTTGCGGGGAGGTGCACGAGGCGGGACTGTGCCCAATTGAAGAATTCTACAACCAGATGAAGAAGTGGTACGTCCCGACCAAGCATGCTGGAATGTTGCCGCCCGGAGTGGAAAAGATGTTAAACTAGATCGCTCGCCAGGTTGGAATCTGGTTCGAGCCGAGCGGTCTAGTGTTAGTAACTATGCATATGTCGGTAAAGAGGATAATCAAGAAGCAAAGCAATGGATAACCGACAATACATGTAAGTTTGACGATTACGTCATCCGGTCCCCGGCCGGCACGGCTGACCCCTCCCTGGTGAGCAGTATACGGACGGACGAATATTCTCGGTCCGAAGTGCGTATGGAATTGAATCTGTTACCCGGCGAGTCGCGATGTTATTGGAAATATCATTCGCCGGATAAATGGTTCAAGCAGGCCAAGGCGGATGGCGAAATCAATAATCAGAAGGCTATCATGCTATTCGACTCTGGCGCGGAAGTGTCTATCGTGGACACCACCTTTGCTGGTAAGGTGGGGTGTGAAATAGACGAGACGAAGCGGCAAGAGTGTATCGGCATTGGAGAAAGTTCATACATGACCCAAGGAAGGACAAGAGTTAAGTTCACGTTGGCTGGGTCTTTGGTGTATTACTTTACCGCCTGGGTAGGCAAGCTGGCTGGCCAAGATGCAATTCTGGGTATGGATTTTATGGTCCCAGCCGGCATACGATTGGATTTATCGCATGGAAATTGACGTTGCCGGATGAGGTACAGATCCAGCTGGCCGGCCGGCGGCCCTTATATGGTGCCCACGTCCAGTTCCTCAAGTTAGGTCAGTTTGTAACGGTGCCAGTTGGAAAAGCGGTGGAAGTAATGGTACGACCACACGACAGGCGGGGTAAGTTATGGCTGACAAGGGGCGAGTGCTGGGTACCCTCGTTTGTTAAAGGGGGTGGTCATCTCAACTCTATAAGCGTGACCAACATCTCGGAAAGGCCCCTCACCTTGCATGAAGACGTGATTATTGGAATGTGGCTGGCCGAGGACAAGGTGCCCCGCCGGCCGGGCTATGTCACTATTGGCTCAAGACGCTATATCGAGTGGCAAAACCTGGCTTTTCAGGCAACCACCGATCTGGTCAGCGAAGAGGAAGATTGGAAGAGGACCAGACGCCGATGGTGGCTAAACCCGAGTACGGACCCCTTCTAAAATATTGACACGGAGCCGGCCGTCGCCGGATCCGGCTGAACGTATTGGCCGAGACTATGCCCCGATCGCTGAACTGGTTTTGCCCACACGGACGAACGACGGAATCGGGAGAAAGGACAAAGCAGAGTTACATATGTGGTCACCCCCGATGGCGGATGGTTTGATGACCGAGGTGAAGGCGGATCGACCCAGCCGGTCGATCAGGATCCCGAATTAGTCGAAGCTGACCATGTCTGCATTCAAGAAGGGGGCGAGCTAAGATGCCGAAGAGTTTCCCCCCAGTATCGGGAAAAGCTGTCAGAGCTTATCAAGGGATTGCTGGCTACCAAGATAATTCAGCCGTCCACCTCGCCATGGGCTTCGCCCATTGTAATTATTATCAAGAAGAATGGGGTGGATATAAGGTTGTGTATTGACTACCGGCTGGTGAACCGGCTGACTAAGCTGATGGTTTACCCGATGCCGTTGATAAACGACTTGTTGGAGGACTTGGATAAAGTTTTGTGGTATTGCTCATTGGACATGGCCAGTGGATTCTGGGTGGTCTCTATGACCGATCGTGCACGGGAGATCTCTGCGTTCGTGACGCCCTTCGGGTTGTTCGAGTGGAACCGGATGCCGTTCGGTCTGAAGAATGCCCCGCAGATTTATCAGCGGCTGATAGATAACGCGCTGTATGGACACTTCAAGATCAAGGCTGATCAAGATCCGGCTCTGGTCGGTGACGTGTTCACCGAAGGTGACCCGGACCCCGACCCTAAGCCTTCCGTTTTGGGGCGGCGGTCTTACATTGATGACATTCTCGTTACGGCCACTACCTGGGATTTACTGTGTGACAAAGTGGAAAGTTGATGATTACGTGTGAAAAGTGGAATCTTTCGATTAGTGTGGTTAAGAGTTTCTGGGGAAAGACTAAGGTGACCTATTTGGGCCATCAGGTTTCGATTGCCGGATTGGAAGCTAATCCGAAGGATTTGGAGTCCTTGAGTAATCTACCTTTCCCGCGGTCCCTAAAGGCTATGCAATCCTTTTTGGGCAGCCTGAATTATTACAGTCGGTTCATTGAGGATTTCGCAGTCTATGCGGCGGTTTTGTATGAATTACGGGAGGTGGATTACCACAAGCTGAGAGAGCAGGATAGGCAAGCGGAAACGCGAGCCGGGCCGGCAATATCAGCCAATGGGATGCCGCCCTTGTCAGCTATTTTGGCCAATGAGAAGGCGCCCTTCTCTGCCCCGATAGGCGGCCGGCTGCCGGATTCCTGCGCGGCCGGCCCGGACGACCACATGACTCGAGCGATGGTAGCCTTTGGCATGTTGAAGGCGAAGATGGCGACTACACCGGTCCTGAAACATTTCAATGTTAATAAGGTTCCTGTGGTCATCATCTACGCTAACAAATGGGCCATCTCAGCTGCCCTCGTTCAAGATCATGACGGAGTGAACTGTCACGTGACATTCACCAGCCGGACCCTGAAGGCCAACGAAGTAACTATGGGTTAGTGGATAAAGAAGGTTTGGCCTTATTGCGGATCCTGGATGTGAGTTATACTATGTTGGTTTTTTGGTCTATCAAGGTACTATCTAGACGGTCGACCCTATCATGGCTCCTGACGGCGAATGGAATTGACGGCCGGCTGGGTAGATGGGCGGCTCTGCTGTCTCAGTGGTCCCTCGAAGTAATTAAGTGTACTAAGGGAGAAGAGGAGATACTGGGCACGCTGGCGGCCAGCATTACCCCAAGGGCAGAAGTGGAGGAAGCACTGATAGCTATAGCGCCTCGGAAGCAGCCTCGACAATCCATCATATTACCGCCGCCAACAGTGGGACCCACGGAGGAACTAATGGTTTTGAGTTTTGACGGGTCGGCGAGTGTAAAGAAGGGAGTCGGGGCCTATAGTGCTATTGTGTGGAAGTTGCCCGAATGGAAAGTGGTCACGGCCGCCTCGGATTTCACGCCTGGCATAACTGTGAACGAAGCGGAGTACAGAGGGCTTTTACTTTGATAGATCTGTTGGCTGGCTGGACACAGAGGCCGATCATCATATGTGGTGATTCTAATCTGGTGATCCGGCCAATTCCTGGAGAGATAGAGTGCAAGGCGCCCCGGCTGAGACTGTTGAATGATCGGGTTATGTCCGCCCTGCGGAAATGGCCACAACATGAACTGTTACATGTCAAACGAGAGTGGAACAACAGCGCAGACCATCTGGCCACCTTGGCCATGCGAGACCAGGTCGGTCTCACCGTTTCGGATCCAGGATTGTTGGACGGATTGGCAGAAATGAACAAGCTGTCGGAGATAATCAAACCGGCCGCTAGGTACGAGAACCATCTGCCTGGACCCGACCGTCCCGAAGAAGAGGAGTATGGCGACCGGGACTGGGAACAAGGCGTTCAGACCCGATCGGACCAAGGGATCCCCTACGGCAACAAAATGTCCCTCCAGGCGGACCCCCAAGCCGGCTGGACGAGACTAATCACAGTTAGTAGTCGAAGTAAATGATTGGAGTGGGGATGAAAGAAGCACGGATTGATATATTGAAAGGGAAATGAAGGAAACGAAAGAATTAAACTAAGCCTGATTGCTCATTCCTATGGACGATTGTACTTGCCGCGGAGCCGAGCAACTCGAAGTCCAGGGTTGTCGGAGGGCCGTTTGCGGTACTGATTGCGCCAAGGATCTTGCCGGTCAATGGCCTCCAGAGATTCGGAAAGGGAGGTAGTCCGATCCCGCGCACCCAGGCCTGGGAGCCACGTTCCGCCCCCCGCTGCATCTCCGCACCTTCGGTACGGTAGATGAAGTATAAACGGGGAGAGAAACAGGCCCAAGTCGCAATTACCATCCCGGATACCTTCCATGACAAACGCACATAAACGGACCCACGCCTCGGAAGCTCGCCCCCGACGATTCTTCCGGGCAGCGGAATACGTTCGGAGAGATTCGTCTGTGCGTTTATCCTCTGCAGAAATGTACAGAAAATAGGTGGACTCCCAGATGGACCGGGCATGAGCCACAGCGAAGTCCTGTAATCTCGTCTTGAATTCCGTAAACCATGGGCTGGACGGAAGTCCCATATCTGGCATCTCAGTAGCCAAGATCTTTCAAGGCTCGGTCTTCATGAGCGCGTCGATGGCACCCGACCTCATCAGGTCGGGGCGCCAAGCCCCTAATGGAGGCGACTTGCGTGATCGAGGGAATATCCAGAGAGGCGGACGGGACAGAGAGTGAGCGAGCTGAGAACTGGAGATATCAGCGAGACTTAAATTTCTCAGCTGCTCGACCGGCCAAGGTAGAAAGGCGGACCGATCCGACTCACTGGGGAAGCGCCTGTCCGGTAACCACAAAAGTGGAAGTTTAGGAAAAGGGGGCTTAGGGGGTAGAGTGCTCCGCCGGATCTTGGGTTTGGTCGCCGGCCGGCTGGGTCGACGTTTGGGACGTGGCCCAGCCGGAGCTAATCGCCGGGTTTTGGCCGGAGTTTTGGAGAGATGGGCTCCTGTATCGCTCAGGTCGGGAGGAGTCAACCACTGATCAGAGATGTCCTCTTCGTTGTCCTCCACCTTCTCCTCTGCTACTCCGTTGGAATTCGAGGTACGGGCGACCTGAGAGGCCGGGGTGTCGACAGTGCAGGGAGGCAAGGAGAGATCAGACGGCTCATGCCCCCCGGAGCCAAAACCTGCCGGCGCCGGAGTTTGCAGATCGATAACCTGATCGGGTTCCAGTTGATCCGTCGTTTGGCCACCGGAATTTGAGAGACGACGACGGGTATCCGCGCGAGAGCGAGATAACGCGACGCACATCTGCTGGTTGTCGTAATCCTCGTCTTCTTCGTCATCATTATAGATGTACGGAGGGGAAGGCGGTCCTGAATCCGAGGAAGAACCAGACGGAGGGCTGATCCGGGTGCCGGATGGCGACGCGGCCGCCGAACCAGATGACGAAGCAACTGCCGGACCGGGTTCCGAGTCCTCTTCGGAGCTAGATGACGAACTAGAGGTGAGACCAGTTCTCCCTGGTGAAAGAGGAGGAGATGCAGCAGCGTACAGCCTTGCAAACAAGCTTTCATCGCTGTCTGACTTGCCCAGATGACATTGGCGCGAAGGGGAGGATTCGCTCTTCTTTCTCCGTTTGGGCGGGTTAGCACCGGCCAAGGAAGGGTTAAAACTGGCCGGACGCTTTTCTCTCCCCGATCCCACCGAGGCGGATGAGAGGTCTGAACCGGCGAGGGGCGGATTAGGGCCGGCAGGAAGCTCCTCAGGTCCTGATTCCGCTGAAGCAGACAACCGGGACGATTTCGGTGGAGAGGTTTTCCACTGATCCACCATCCCCTAGACAGCCAAGATGGACTCTCGTGCACTCAAAAGAGCTTGCAAGAGAGGAGCGGCCTGGCTTCGAGTCGTTTCGAGCTGGTCTTGTAATTCACACAACAAGGACCTAAAACGATCCTCCTTGTCCACCATGGCAGCGCAAACACGGTCGGCCCGAGCCAGCATGGCATGGGTGTCGAAATGACTTCGCCGGGCCCGGTCGAGCTCAGACCGCAGCTCCCGTTGCCGGGAGGAAGTTTCCTGCAGCTGCTGCTCCAGAGAAGAAATTTGGCGGAGATCTTGAGTGTGGGACTCGCGCAGGTGGTTTTGGTTGTCCCGCACTTTATCTAACTCTTGGGACACCTGGCGGAGTCGGACACGAAGGTGTGAAAGCTCTTGGGACATGTCAGGGATCTCGGCGGACTGTTGTTTCAGCTGTTCCAGCTGTTGGACTGCGGAGTGATAAGGACATGGAGACCGTAAGCGACTGGGTTACAACACAAGAGGAGAAGAGGCACTTACGTTGAAGTTTTGATCGGTGAACCAACTCCTGATTGGCAGTCCGGAGGGGCTCAACGACGTCTGCCAGCATGCGGAGACGGTTTCTCTCTTCCGTCAGGATGGCGACTTGGCCCTCAAGATCGGTCACCTGTTTCTGAAGATCACTCGGTCTCGAGGAAGATTTTCGAACGGCAGCTTCATCGGCCCGGCGGTTGGCGGAGGCGAGTTGTTGGACCAAGTCAGCTTGGATGTGCTCCAAGCTATCCACTTGGGCGGTTAACGCCTCCAGCCTTTTCTCCATCCCCGCCGCTTCGGAGATGGAGGCGGATGGCGCAGCGGCCCGTTGCAGGGCGTCCGTAAGCTGGCCCACAATTGCCCTGAGGCGGGTTATTTCGTCCACTGCTTCTTGACGACTGCGTTTCAGCTCAGTGATTCGGGGGTCCACGGTCTAGCATCGCACAAAAGGTCATGCATCTCCGCGACAGAACTTCAGAGTCAGCCTGACAGGATCGGAGATTCGCCTGAAGGGAAGAGACGGCGGCCCTCAATCTGTCCCGATCACCGCAAACCTGGCCGTGAACGCGGAGCGCCGTTTCAGCGTCAGCGGTCGACAACACCAGATCGGGAGTACGGGACGAGCTCGGCGGTTTTGCAACTTCCACCCCGCTGGCGGGCGAGTCGTCATCCACGAGAACGAGACGGCATATGTCATCCTTGTCGATTTGCAAGACTGAAAATATATCAAGATAAAGTCAGCATCTGTGGATGTGATTGCAAGCCGGCTGGGAGACCGACCGGGTTCACGAAAATTGTTATAAATCAGCCGGACGACGTACCAAAGCGAGGCATGGGTAAGCAGGATCAGATCGACTTGGTTCAGGTGAGGTCGTGCCTCAACCGTTGTGCGGCTGTGACGCGACTCAGGGGCGGCTGTGGTAAAGTGACTTATGAATTAATTGATGGGAAGGTGTGAAGTACTTTCCAGAGGGCGCCTTCTGATTGGCAGAAAATGTGGACCAAGGGCATAGGTGCCGGATGGCCGTCGCCGAGCGTATCTACCAGCGGCCGGACGGCGCCAGGCCTGGAATCAGGCCGGATGAATGCGACTGAAGACGTGGATAGTTGGGCTAGCGGACTAAACGGACGGGACGACCACGGATGGCGGACGGCTGAGGGGCGGATTGGTTGGAAGGTATGAGCGAAAGGGGCCTGAAGGATGATGAGTGATCTAGTGGATGAAGGAGGCACCCGGATGGACGTGGAGCTGCCAAAGGAGTGCTAACGCACGCGACCAGTGAGTTCAGATGGATGGCCATCCGGCCGATCCGGCTGGGTTCGATGTACCGCCCGGGCTGGTACCAGCTAGGTTCGGTGTACTGGCCGGGCTGGTACCATTTGGGCTGGGTGTACCGGCCGGGTTGGTACACAAAATCGGAGTTAACCGGGCTTTTTCGGGTAAGATACATGACTGTCCAGCCGGGCTATTTGGGGTAGGTTACACAAATGGGAGTATTGGATATAGGCATAAATCAGTATACGTTTCGCTTTCTTAGACACAAGTCGCTTTCATTGGTTCACAGCGGAGGGCTAACAAGGTCACTTCTTGCTGTTATTGGTTTGCCCGGGGAAGGTTAAGTTAACCCACCGGAAGTCCCCTGACCGGCTCGTGCGTTTTGCGGTATACTCACCTCAAGTCGCCCGGTTTTGAACACGGTTTTATTAATAATTTGGGAGTGTAACATTTGCCTTCTGTGAAAGATGTTAGCTATATTTGGATTCCCCTTTTCGTACACGTTTTATTTACCCTCATTATTATTGGTTTGGTTGCCGATGGATTATTCTCGGTCAGCCGTCGCAGTATACAACTTCAAGTATAGCCAGTCGACTCCCGGTGACGATTTCGCCCAGGACTACCCCAGTCCATGAACCTTCATTCCCGTTTTCGACGGACTTACCTTTTCGCCCTAGGGTCTACCAAGAGAGCGCACCGCCAGTACTGACGGGTACACAAGGTGAGCTTTTAACATGGAACATCCGAGTCGTCACGACCAAGCGGTTGGAAGTGACCGATCCAGCCGGCCGGATGCCGGATCGGATCATGACTCGGATGGACGGAGTACCCCCTCTGATGCCCCAACCCCAATCATTATTGCGCTTTGTATAATCACTCCCAAAATTCCCCAGAATAAAACTCTGTGCTGGAATTGGGGAGGGATTTTAAAGAAAGTAAAAATTATTGAAATAACAAATATATTGGCAAGTGACATGGTTTTTTCAAGGATAAAACCGTGAACCATTTTGTTAATAATTATTGACCATTTCAAATAGATGCAAATATCAAGACGAATATAACGGATTTTGCTACAAAATCAGAAGACGCAATCAATGATATATTTTTTAAAAAATATTTTTCTACATTTTTAATTTATTTGCTAATATTTTTCACTCTGTAGTTTATTTCACCGCTGCATGGATATGATTCCATGATTAAATATTGATAAAATGAGCGCTTACGAACTTAAAACTTTTGATGACAGGAAGAATTTCTGAGAGCGACTACACCACAGCGGTCTTACATCTTGCTACCACACGAAGAAGTCCCAACCCGACACCGGAGAAGCAAGCGCTTCATTTCTTAGACCATGTTCTTAGCTGCTGTTGCACGACCGAGGTATGATCTTTAATATTTTACACCTTCGATGTCTTAACTACCTCTGATGATTTATTGAAACTGACATGTAGACGTGATTCTCACCGAAACACAACGTGGGACGGAAAGCTCGGAATTTGGTCCTTCACGGAAGAGCATATTGCTGAAAGATCTAGCGCAAAAAAAACAAGAGGAGCTATAGTTACGCGCAACGTTGAGGTTATTGATCGCAAAATTTATAAAAAAAATCTTCTCGAGTTTTGGTTCCCTTCAATCAAGGAGAAATGGCCTCGACGGGACAAATCGAGAGTTATTTACATTCAACAGGACGACGCGAAACCACCTGTCTCTCCGTTGGTGAGGATATTGTCGGTGCCGGGACAGAAGGAGGATGGAATATGCGTATATACTGTCAGCCATCAAATTCAACCGACCTTAATGTTTTTGATTTGGGGCTGTTTGCTACGCTCCAGTCTCTTCAGTACAAATTTGAAATCGGAGGCATCGACGAACTGATTGCTGCTGTTGATGCTGCATATGACGAGTTGAGCGTGATGACCCAAGACAATATATTTATGACATTACAGAAATGCATGATTTGTATATTGCGTGATAAGGGTGGGAATCACTACAAGCTACCTCACATGAGGAAAAATCATTTACGCTATCAAGGCCTATTGCCACTTTCCCTTCCATGCCCCCCCCCCGACGCCATTGCAATACATCTCGATGTGTTGAAGGAACTAAACCGTCCAAGCGTGTCAATGTTTGATTTTGGTGCATCGAATCATGCAATGGCCAACACGAATCATGGGCAGGACCCACCGCCTGTGGTGGTGCCGAAGTATACTCGTATACCACCTAGTCCCTCGGAGACTAGTGGTCATTCAGGGTCGAGAGCTTCGGGAAATACGTTGCAGTCGCGAATCGACGCTCTCCAATTGACAGATTCAAACGATACGGTGCATTCTCGTATCAGTGTGGAGTCTGATGACTCGTTCTCGAAAAGCCAAAGAGAGCTGAATAATACCGATACGATGCTTACGCATGGCTCGTACGCTTCAGGTCTAACACGACGCACGGCGCTGTTAAATGGAAGTATCTTGTATCCCAAGCCGTCGGCCATCATGTCGCCTCCAGCTTCGTTCCGGAGTGACCGAAGTAACGATACTTTTGATCGCGATGTATTTGATAGCACGCGTTCGACGGAGCTTGGAGCGTTCCTCACACACGGCTTGAGTCGTTCAGTGACTATGATCATGGCCATTATGAAGACACTGAAATTTTTGGGCAGAGTCAAACCAATACTAGCGGCAACGGATTTGGCTAGACAAGCCGTCGAGAAAAAATAACGTCTCTGCTAAAAGTCACGGCTCTGTCGAGTTTTAAGCTTGGTGGTCGATACCAGCAAGTGGACAAAATTTTTGACTGAAGGTTAACCGTCGTACGCGATACCCCGTTGGAAACAAGACGTGTCGTATCGTAGCAGCATGAAGTACGACAAAGTAAGCAAGTTTCTGAATTTGATGCTGACTTTTGTGCGTTTTGTGTAATCCTGAACTGGGGACATGTATCTCGTGTCGGGACGGTAGGTTGGAGAATTCATTAGCATCCGGAAGTCAAGATCGGTCCATTTTGATGCGCGACCTGCGAGCGCAAGAGTCATTTCATAGTAAACTTATCGGGCTTAAGCAAATGCGTGGTCCAAAATGGTCTTTTGATGGTCGAGAACTAGCTTCCGGGGGCGATGACAACAGATTATTTATTTGGAATGTGCAAATGACATCCTCACGCTTACGGGTAGATGGAACGACACATTTGGTTCGCGTTCATGCTCAATCGGCAGCTGTGAAAGCGATTGCATGGTCGCCACACCAGCATGGTCTTTTAGCTTCGGGTGGTGGGACTGCCGATCGCTGTATTCGCTTCTGGAAAACACAGTCGCTGACAGCTTTGCCGTATGTCGACACGGGCTCGCAAGTGTGCAATCTAATGTGGTCGAAGAATCCCAATGAGGTCGTAAGTACACATGGCTATTCGCCAACCAGATTATTGTTAGGAAATATCCCACAATGACCAAGCTGGTTACACTCACGGGGCACATGTTTCTCGTGCTTATCAGGCTATGTCACCCGATGGCCAAACAATTATCACAGGAGCTGGGGATGATACGCTGCGATTCTTGCAGCAAATGTGTTAACAGCTCAACGAGAAAGTCGCCTCGGAACAGACCCAATGCTGCCATTCAGCATATGCACTGAAATCCGATAATACGACAGCACAACGTAGAAAACGTGGACCAAAGGACTAAAAACGGTATCAGCACTGAAACCATGAGGATATTTTCCATGCAATACGAAGTAATATTACTATCGAGTTGAGAATAGACGTCTCTATGACCTCGACATCCGCCACGGCCACGCCGCCCTATAGACTCATTACAGCACGCGACTCGCCAGTTTTGTATCGCTTCTCTCTTCCTTCTTTTGACGTCATCATAATTGTCGTACGTAGTATTGTACATTGTTCTGCATACAAGCCACTGTACGCAGTCCAAAGATGGAGAAGGCGAAGGCGAGGAATATTTTACACGACCATTCAAATTAAATCCCTCTCAGATGCGAATAACTGTCAATCGTGATTACGTGCTTTTTTATTTATCAACCTATCAAACTGTCATATAGCTTTGTTGCGTTTATTTCCGGCCAGAGGTAGTAATTGATTAGGACAAAGTTCACCTCTGTTCTGGTACAGCTCGGTTGAAAATGGGGACATCTGATTGGTTAGATGGTGGTCTTGGTTCAACTGACTCTGCTGAGTCAACAGATCCCCAGTTATAAAATTATACAGACCCAGAAGACATAGACATGGATGACACTATTTTTGCTCACCAATTTCACAAATTTTGTGGAAGGTCGGTGTGTTTTGCTCACTTGGTTGGCCCTTGGTTAGGAGTATCTAACCGATGTGACTCAAGCAGAGGTGAACTTTTCCCTTGGTGTACGTACAAGATTAAATTGGACAATTTGAAAAACCTGCTCACATAGTTTATTGATTGAGTCGATTTGGAAGACTTAAAACCGGTAATATGTTGATTTTAATTCAGGCTTACCGTCTCTTATTTTAACCTGACCCAACCTTAACCTTCAGGTTGAGCTAATGGGAAACCTTAACGTTGACATCACTATATATAGTTAGGTACTCATAGTTCGCATAAGATCATTTAGTACCTTCATACCGTTAATCATCCCCGCAAGGGGCAATGCAGTGAGTAAGGAATAGGTAAAGGGGAAGTCCTAATCCAACTCACGTTTTGGCAAAATCCAACTGTACAGTATATCACAGCAGTCATACATATTTCACAGAAAATCACGATACCACCTCGAGCTGGGCAATAAGGGGGGGAAGACGCCTTGACATGACCAAAGCGCGCTGTGAAGCTCAGGGCGGTATTTTTTCGTTCAAGGATGACACGATACTAGGAAGTAGCCACATGTTGTACGCAGATAAAACAAAGCTATGTGTTTTCTTACCCCAGGATAGAGGGCTAAAGCAGTCTCTTCCTTTGGCGGCGGAGGGATCAATGCTTTTGTTTCTGGGCAATCATCAAAGTTGTGTTCATTGTAAATGATCCCTAGTTGAAATACCCTCGGGGAATATTTTATAGCGGTGATAAATTCAACATGCATACCAAGCAGCTGGCAATACAGATGACTCACATCGGCGAATCGTGCTACTCGTTTTCGGTCTTAGAACTGATCAGCCTCCAAGGTCGGGCCTTAATACTTTCATATGGAGGAAACGCGGATGAGTTCAATAATGAACTCAGAATTGTGTTCGAGCTTGGAAGTGCAAACAGTAGGTGTATAGGTAGTGTTTACATCTTTCATGTGTACTAAAAAGTGTTGTACGAGTATACTTTTTTGACAACCCTAACCATTCTGAGTCTTAGTTGGATTTGGCCAAAACGTGAGTTCGATATAGACTTCCCCCAAGTTAGAGGTTAGGTTCTCTGGCGAGGTACGCGGTCACAGCTTCGTTCATTTTGCGTGCAACCCTCCACTAGCGATAAAGCGATTGCTTCAAACCTTTAACTCAGCAGCAAGCCCGACCACATGGTGCGGCGGAAGGCGTAGTTTCGACGCCTCGGCGTTCATTCGAGCGAAAACTCCCCTGCGGTGGTAGTAGTTTACGTATGCCGTTTGTTTCTCACAACTACTGTAAATAGTCTCTGCTAGGAATTAGTCTGGCACAGACTAATTTGTGTGAGGACAAGAATCCCAATTGGTAAAATTCACGGCACCAAGAAAATTCTGAAGAGGAAAAAGTTGACTTTTATGAGGTTGTCGTTTTAGCGTAGCGACTCTATACACGCTCATTATTTTTTTCAATACACGTTTTTAATGTTCCAATCCAGATTACACATTAGCGAAAGTGGCCAGCGTGGTCGCAGTGGCGACAAGTCTCTCCTTACCGACGGGATCGCCGCGAATTTCGACAAGACTATCGCACTTTTGCCACTGCAGCAACAAACTCGTATTCGTACTTTGTCGTATCGCATTGTAAACCTTACAAAAAGCTTCTTTAGAGCAGGTAATTAATATGGATGCAAAGTCGATTTAGGAATATCAATACACCAGGCTAGCTGTTACTGGCTTACAATGTAAAATTGCAGTGAGGAAGCGTGCAATTAGTTAGGACCAAATGTAATTTGGTCATCCTTAGTTTATTTAAGACAAACTTTAGGATAGACTATTTAATTAATTAAATAGTCTCCTTAAATATATATATATATATATACTATAATGCCACGTGTCTACAAGAAGGTAAGTTTAAGAGTGAATATATTTATGAATGGTTTAGAGCTAACTAGTATAATTAGACCTAGACTAATCATAGTAACATGTAGTATAAAACTGATCTAATGATATCTTTATCATTAGATTACTTGTTAGATTCGATAATTGTATCAGAATCTGTTCTCAAGGTGGATTATAACAACTTATAATCCAATATTCGCATTTCAGACATTAAGTCTGAAATTGAACTGTGATATTTCAACTTAAATATCACTTATGTAATGGCACCCCATTACATCACCCCCCACTCAAGGTGGTTGGCCAATAATATAACGTAATATTGGCCAATCGAATGGTGGCACTTGTTGGTCATAACGATATTCTGTTATAACCCATTAACGACCATAAGAACTAATGGTCGGGAAACGCGGCGGCGCTCTTAAGGGCGCTACCGATACTGCCAACGCAGCCTCCACCTCTGCATCACGTGCAGAGGTGCCAACATCGCATGCCGACGCTACTAATGTAGCGTCAAAGGGAAAGCCGAGAGACCCATTGTCTCTCGTAGTAGACGCCGCAGAAGCAGTGTCTATAAGAGGGCGGGAAGATGTCGCTAATGCAACATCTTCCTCACCTTCACCTGCCGCAGGGCGGGTGGGTAAGAAGCCTAATCCTCTCTTCGGAGAGTCATCTGACTCCGAAGAGGAGGGCGAGGACGTCACCATCCTCGCCAATGAATCTATCGAGCGTAAGCCCGCTAGAGTTGCTTCGCCATTAAGTGATGGCGAAGTGGATTCTGACGCTGTCGATTACGACATTGACAATTCCATTATACGGTGGCATGAGGAGCGTAGAGCTCCTCCTGGTCCTCGTCACTCGCCTGGTCGTGACGACGACAACTTTGAGGTGGCAGGTGGTGCTCCACCTGCCAAAAAACAACGCGCAGAAGCGGCTTACGCTGCTTCTGATTCACTATGTCGTACGGAACCTCATGTTCCGT
>MIQA02000765.1:0-10665 GCA_001887855.2 Sclerospora graminicola | reverse complement strand
TGTTAATGTTTCTACTGAGGTATAAGAACTCTACATGAATGTCTCTACAGACATAATGCTTAGTGTCCTTGATTAAAGTAACATATAATTCTTGTTTCCTTACGAGCAAGTTCTTCCTCTACCTTCACTACTTCTACGCGCAACGTGCTATCACTTCAACAAGAAGAAACATATACCAATTGTAAGTATGAGCTATTTTATGCTCGCTATGTAGTTTGTTGATAATGGGTTGCTGGATGGTCTTGCTATGAAAATAAAACTTTTTATCTCGGACGACCTAGACCTATAGCTTAAAGAATTGCGTCCGGGTGATCTGCATATCTTAATTGAAATAGAAAAAAGAGTGTTCCGAATACGGACAGAATAGATGATAGGCTGAAAAGGAATAATAATTCTGTAACGCCGAGTCAGATTTTGACCAGCACGCAATTAGTAATATACATGCTAGTCGCAGCTCTAGTGGCTGGCTAATTCTATATTGGTACAAATTTATTGCCAGTCATCAAAGTCTTATAAAACAAGTGTTCAATGGTTATGCATCAGCTAAGTTTTCTTGACCTGCATCATTTTTTGTTATTATCTCTTCCTAATTTAGCAAGAGCGTTGACTTCATTTTTTACGGTACGATGTACTTTATTTATGGTACAGGGGTGTGCACGAAGCAAAAAGGGGGTGTGCACCTAGTGGCTCCCTAATAATAAAATGTAGTTAATTAATAAAGTTAACTATTTGCTACGTAGCAGGAGGCTGGTGGGATTTAATCCAAGACCAGACTCCGAAAAAGGCACGGCTGCATCGGAATGTACTTACTCATTATCAACTATGGGTACAGTATCGGCTGGCCACCATGCAACTCAGCACGTTCTACCATAGAAGTTTCAAGGATCACTGTTGTCCGATGAATGCGAAATGTGTTGACCCGAGCTCTGAAATAGAACATATCTTCTGGAGTTGTTGTAATGCGAGAAGTGTATCGCGTAAATGGACCAGCCATTGGAAAGGTGAAGAAGTGCGTGACACAGACCTCGATATCTTCAAAAGCAATATTGTCACAAGGTGGCGACCGCTGTTAGGGGAGAATTTCACCCCCGGTCTCTTGAGGAACAGTGATGTCTTTAGATAAGCAGATGGCGGAGAGTTTGATTTGATCAGCTCTTTCAAATACCCAATTCAACCACGAAGAGTGCATGAGCCAGACTCACAGGTTTGAATACTGAAAATGTGCACAGGCGTTGCAAAAAAATGAAAAAGGTGGAGCGTATAATTCACCTTAACCATGAAGGCCAGCAAGTGATGGACCAAACATGACCGTTGATTGGTGACGATGGAACACCCATCAAGATGAGACAGTTGATGGGTGGGACAGGCTGATCGCGTATACGACGAAAACGTAGTGGACAACGGGCTTTCGTAATGTGAAGGGATAAGCCAAGTACCGTTACTACGCCCGGTCCCGGATACTAATGGAACGGCGAAGATCACGATCGCGATCGGGATAACGCGTATTAAGTGGAGATCACGTGGACGTATATGACGAGATCGGCTAGGACAAATTGGAGATACAGCAGCAATGGCGAAACGATACATCAGAAACAGTCATCGGGTCGAGTTATGGACAGTGCAGATGTTGGAGTTGGATGTGATACGAAGTTCCGGCCCGATCGGCCGAACCACCTAATTCTGTCCCAGAATGCGAAGATCACGTGTAGAATAGAACGGGGTATGTGGAGTGACGAGCCGTGCCAATAATACCAAGTTCAGGCAAGCGATGAGAACCGATGGATCTGTCCAGGAATGATGTAAGAAGGCCCGATCAGGCCTGATCTGCTGAGTCGGTACGATCTGGGTACCCCGACAGGGGATGAAGGTCGAGAATATGGTCGAGTGAGCAAGCAAAGTCGTTGTGATGGTAACCCGGAGGTGTTTCAAAGTGATCTGGGGCTGATCGCCCTGATCACAGCCCGATCACTCGGCCGATCGCTGTGCTGATCATGATCGGGGCTGATCGGCCCCAAACCGGCGTCCAGATGTGAAGGTAGATGGAGTTTTCAGTTAAGCCGGGTTGGATATGAAGTGAACAGTGTCCGAGGGGCAGATCTCGAGTGTTTTCCAGGCTGTTTATCGAGAGATCGGGATAGTTGAAGATCGCCATAGAGTTTGACCGTGATCAGGGCAGAAGTGGTACGGATCAGTTTGAAGGTGCAGCAAAGATGGGTAAGGTGGTACTATGCAACCGTGCGACGAAGTGAACAGGGTCGAAGTATAAATCAGGCACATGAGTTGGTGTATGGTACACTAGGTATAGGACATTGCATATATATAATAACAGGTTTTGATTTTCCCCCTAAGCAAAGAGTCGCTCCGCCACGTGTCGCGGTCATTGGGAGCACAGGGTTAACTAGTCCCCTCTTGCTCAACTTAATTCCCGGTTAAGACGCGCTTAGACGCATTTTGGCTTACCGGAAGGCCCCCGACGGGTTTGTTTAGGTGATCAAGCCTCACCCCCCACGCGCACGTGTTTGGAACACGTTATTATTATTGGAAAAGGTTTTGTGGAGATAACGTTTGTGGATTACTGTGGAAGATCGTGGTTTGATCGCGTTCTCTTGGTTTCTTGTTGTCTCCCACTCTCATTGGCTGGCCTGATCGGACGAATTTTACCGATCAGTGCCTAGATACTGAAGTTAAGTATCGACCCCAACCCGTTCTCCGGTGAAGTTTTCCACCCGAGGACACCCCCCGTCTCGAGAAGGTCATCCCTCCGACCTGATCAAGATCATCGTTTTCGTCACCGAGTCCACCTAAGTGAGTGTAACCACCCCCGATCAACGGGTACACAAGGTGAGATGAAGTTGAATATGGATCCTGACGCGCATGAAGACCGGTCAGATGACCGGGAGGATCAGATCAGTCACCACAATGGTGATTCATCTGATTCTGATGCTGATCAGGATCGACGGAGTACCCCCTTCGATAGTTGGTCGTCCGGGCCAGTGGGTATCCGGATTCCGCCCAAGACTTCGGTCATGGATTTGGAAATCGGCTCCACCACAATGGTGCGCGTGCCCGGATCACTTGGTGACTCAGGATATCACCGTGGTTCCTTTGATGATGAAAAAGATGTGAAAATCAAAGTGGAGGAAACTTTTTCGGGTGTATTGGAGGAAGGCGTATCGCCTCGATGCTGTCCATACCTAAAGGAAGCGATGGTCGACCTGGTCTGGTGGAGTGCCAGGTCGAAATTAAAGATGAAACAACTCCCCACATGGCCCCGATCGGGGCCGATCTGGGTTATAGTAAAGTTGACTATAACCCAGGAAAGGATCGAGGTGCTAACCTTGATCCTATGCATAAGAAGAAAATGGAAAAAGACAGAAAAAACATGGGGGCGGATCATTGTGATCCACCTAAAAAATATGTGAACCCTAAACCGAAGATCTTCGAGGAAGACGAAGAGAAGATCGAACCAGCCGAGAAGACCACTGTCCAAGATGTGGAACGACTGTTCTATCTTCGAGAGTTTCACAAGTTCCTGGCTACCAACCGAGTGATGAAGATCATAAAACCCAAGATCATCGGGAAGCTTGAAGGTCGGGCGACCAGGCCGGTTATCACAGGCAGTCAACTTGATCTGATCAGGAACCTCTTGGCGCAGATCGACGAAGTTGGTTTCACTACTGGTGCGTTCGACGCGAATATGCTGTTCGATCTAGACCAAGGGACGATCAGAGAAGCTATGACAACTCTGTATGATCACCTTGCCTCACTACTTGAGGCGAACCCCGTGGTCCAGTCGCCGATCGCGGATCATTCACACCGATCGCAGTTGGTTGAATATCCTATGGATATTAAGTCAATATATCAATCGTCATCACAATCTGGAGCGGAATCCACCGACTCCTCGGTTGGAATAACACGTATGACGATGGGCCCGAATAGGATCAGCAGGTTGACCCCACGATCGAGTCGCAGAGCAGGAAAAGGAAGCCCGAACCTGGTCGAGTCGGATCAGATGATAGTTTTGAAGATGCTCAAGAAGTTGCACAGAACGATCCAACTCCCAACAGTAACCCTACTAACATACCGGAGATCCCAGAGCAAATGAGAACCATGTTCGCGACTATGATGAATCGATTTGCGAGTGAACAATACGGATTACCTCAGTACACTCCTGGGCAAGGACAACCATGGCGATCGACACCAAACATGAATCAATCCACTGAGAAACCGGTCAAGAAACCCGTGGACGTGGGTTTGGAATCAGTTCGATCGGCCGGAATTGTTCGATCGATATGCCAGGTCGGTCACCAGGATCGATTTCATAGATCGCCCTCACGTAGTGATGTGGACATGGAATCAGAAGGAGAGATCAGTCAGCATTTTGATCCGGATGATTTGGATATTGAGATGCCTCGTAGGGTGAATATGGCTTCCGCGCAGGCATTTGACAGTGATTCCGGAGCGATCACTCGAGTGCGAATGTCGGCGATCTCGGAATTAAAAGATTTCACCGGCAAGGATATGGATGATGATCAGGCTAGAGCTTGGTTGAGTCGGACTAAATCAGCCTTTTTGAGAGATAAGACGCCGGAAGGTGAAAGATGTCTGATTTTCGCTGATCTAATGAAAGGTCCGGCCAAGAACTGGCTTAAGCAGCTGAGCCGAGAAGTGCGTTTGAAGTGGTCTTGATTGTGTGAAGAATTTGAAGAGCAGTATTGCAACTCGGGGGTGTCTGTCGCGAGACAGTATTACCACATGAAGAAAAGATCCGACGAGACGCCGATCGAATACTTACATCGGCTGAATGTTGCTGGTCTACGCGCGAAAATGCCGATCAAGGACCCACGACACCCAGATATAGCTCGCGAGCATGTCGAACACTTTATTGGCACTCTGGATAATCGTGACCTGGCCGATCAGCTAACCCTGCTCCGTATAAAGGATTCGGAGCAATTGGAACTTACCCTGAGGACGCTACAACGAGCCAAAAGTCGACAACCCAAGGTCAAGTAGGATCGAACCGATACCGGTTGAAACCACAGCCGGACCATGGCAAGATACCAGCGGCACGACCAGCCAGAGTAAATCGGAGTTCCAGTTCGGAAGAAGAAAGTGGTCAATCAAGTTAAAGCTTGGACGAGGAACAGTATCGTCATATCTTTACGACGGAGCCAGTATATCGCCCGAGATCGGCATGGATGGACGGAAATCTGGTGGGGTTCAACCTGATCAGGACCGATCTCGCAAGAAATGCGTGCATTGTGGGTCGACCAGACATGGAGATCGTGATTGCTGGAAAAGAATTACGTGTGGAAAATGTGATCGTAAAGGTCACCCTTCTGATCATTGTTTTTTCGTATGCAAAACTTGTGGGAAGCTTCATGACGCCGGTGCCTGCCCTATTGAAGAATTTTTTAATCTGATGCGCAAGTGGTATGTGCCGACTAAACATGCTGGTATGCTTCCACCAGATGTCGAGAAGATGTTAAACAAGATCGCTCGCCAGGTTGGAATCTGGTTCGAGCCGAGCGATCTACGTTCTGCATCTATGCATATGTCGGTAGCGGAGATAAGTTTGAGGAAAAGAAGATAACCGACAATTCTAATTCAAATTGCATCGATCGATGTCTGATCTACAGTCTCGGAGTGGATGAATATTCCCGATCGGACGTGATCATGGAGTTGGATCTACTGCCTGGTGAATCCCGAGGATACTGGAAGTATCACCCTCCCGACAAGTGGTTTAAACAGGCAAAAGCTAATGGAAAGATCAATAACGAAAAAGCCACTATTCTACTTGACTCTGGAGCAGAAGTCTCGATCATCGACTCCGCCTTTGCTCGTAAGGTGGGATGTCGTATAGACAGTACCCAGAGGCAAGAATGTGTTGGGATCGGCGAAAGTTCATATATGACGAAAGGACTATCACGTGTTAAGATCACCTTGGCAGGCTCCCTGGTCTACTATTTTAACGCTTGGGTTGGACGGTTAGCCGGTCAAGACGCGATACTGGGGATGGATTTTATGGTACCAGCCGGTATACGACTTGACCTGTCTCATGGAACCCTGACTCTGCCGGATGAGGTGCAGATTCAGTTATCCGGCCGACGCCCTTTATATGGTACTCATGTGCGGATGCTTAAAATGGGTCAGTACAAAAACATCGGGGTGGCCCGATCAGTCGACATGATGATTCGGCCGAGCGATCGGCAACAGAAATTGTGGCTAACCCGTGGTGAACGATGGGTACCAACGTTCGTAAAGGGTGTCGGCAGATCAAGTTACATCAGGATTACAAACATATCTGATCAGCCGCTAATCGTTTACGAAGACATGATCCTAGGGATATGGTTACCCGAAGGGAAAGTACCTCGACAGATTGGGTATGTCTCAGTGGGATCACGAAGATATATTGAATGGCAGAATCTGGCTTATCAAGCCACCACAGACCTGATTAGTGACGAAGACTTAGCAGATGAAGATACCTCACCTATTGTCGAGAAGCCGGAATATTCTACGCCGACCAAGCTGCTGATCAGGAGACCGTCGGTCGAAGCGACAGGGGAAAGCCGGGTCAAAAAAGGTCCACAAGTTTTGAATATTATTAGACCCGTTTCACCGAAAACAGCAGGTTCAGAAAGCGAAAATGATGGTGAGGAGTTCAGAAACGATCTTGAGGAGAAAAAGGAAGATGAATCTGCCGAAGTCGTTACGGAGGAAGGTGAACCCGAAGTAGATCACCAGTCGGATGACTTACAAGGGGCGACTCAAGATGATGCTGATCCGGAAAAGGTAGATCCGGTAGATGAACAAGTGTGTATACACGAAGGTGGTGATCAGTACATTGAAGGTATCGAGAAGCAGATGGCCGTTTTGCCGGAAGTATCGCCCAATATGCCAGAAGTCACCATGGAAGATCTACAGGTCGGTGATCCCGAAGTGAACACTCCCGAGCAGATCGATCAGCTAAAGAAGATCATCTGGAAAAGGCGCCATTTATTGATTGGGAAGGGTAACGCCCTACCTCCAGCTGCTTACGGAGCTGTTTGTGATATAGACGTGGGAAATGCGAGACCGATCGCTCAACGTTGTCGCAAAGTCGCGCCACAATACCGGGAAAAGTTATCCGATTTGATCAAGGGCTTGTTGAGTACAAAAATCATCCGACCTTCAACATCGCAGTGGGCATCACCGATTGTGATTGTGATAAAAAAGAACGGGGTCAATATTCGATTATGTATCGACTATAGAATGGTGAATCGCCTCACGAAGTTGATGGTCTATCCGATGCCCCTGATCAATGATTTACTAGAAGATCTGGATAAATTTTTATGGTTTTGTTCGCTGGATATGGCTAGTGGTTTTTGGGTGGTTTCGATGACTGATCGTGCTCGAGAGATCTCGGCTTTCGTTACACCTTTCGGACTTTTCGAATGGAACCGGATGTCGTTTGGTTTAACGAACGCCCCACAGATCTATCAAAGACTGATTGACAATGCTCTCTATGGATATTTCCAGATCAGTGCTAATCGAAAAGCCACCGATCTACATGATGTGTTTACAGAGGATGAACCAGACCAGGACCAGAGACGATCAGTTTTGGGAAGGCGATCATATTTAGACGACATCTTGGTTACAGCGACGTCATGGGATATGCTATGTGGTCGAACGGCTCCTTGACACTTGCGAATTTATCGATCAGCGTAGTCAAGAGCTTCTGGGGTCAACCCAAGGTCGCTTACCTTTGCCATAACGTGTCAATTCAAGGTCTGGAAGCAAACCCGAAAGATTTGGGCGCTCTTAGTAACCTGCCTTTTCCCCGATCACTGAAGGCCATGCAATCCTTTCTCGGATCCCTGAATTATTATAGCCGGTTTATCGAAGACTTCTCGATATATGCCGCTATATTATATGAATTGAAGTAAGTGGATTATCATGGGCTACGAGAACGCGATCGGGTAGGGAAGTAACTAAGCGAGACTGATCGCGAAACCGAAGTTACCGAATCGAATCGCAAGACTGGAACACTGCCGAAAAAACTGTGCCAGAGTCAGAGGACCATGTGAAGCGTGTTATGGTAGCTTTCAGTATGCTGAAGGCGAAGATGGTTTCGACTCTGATACTGAAGCATTTCGATCAGGAGAAGATTCCCGTGGTGATTCTATACGCCAGTAAATGGGCACTATCGGCCGCACTGGTCCAAGATCACGACGGAATATATTGCCCTGTGACGTTCACAAGCCGAACATTAAAACCGAAAGAAGTCAACTACGGCATTGTGGATAAAGAAGTGCTGGCATTTTTATTACGCATATTGGATGTCTGTTACTCTATGCTGGTGACTAGATCGTTTAAGGTATTGTCTAGGCGATCTAGTCTGGCTTGGTTATTGTCCGCGAACGGGTTAGACGGAAGACTGGGGGGATGGGCAGCGCTGTTATCTCAGTGGACCTTGGAGATCATCCAATGCACCAAGGGTGAAGAAGAAATTCTCGGTACGCTAGCCGCCAGCATCACACCCCGATCAGAAGTCGATGAAGCCCTGATCGAGGTCGCTCCTCGGAAATAACCGCGAGAATCAATCATTATACCCCCACCGGTCGTCGGCTCGGAGACAAATCCGATCCTTGTAAGTTTCGACGGATCATCGGGCGTGAAGAAGGGCGTGGGGGCGTATAGCGCGCTGTTATGGAAACTGCCAGAATGGACTGTTATATCGGACGGCTCAGATTATACTCCAGGTATCACGGTCAATGAGGCCGAATATCGTGGTCTGCTGCTAGGTTTGGATCTCCTGCAAGAGCAAATGATCGGAAGAGTAACCATGTGTGGAGATTCAAGTCTGGTAATTTGGCAGATCACTGGAGAAATCGATTGCAAGGCACCGCGTTTGAAGTTGTTGAATGATCGTGTTATGAAAGCCTTACGTGGATGGCCAAGTCATGACCTCTTACATGTGAAACGCGATTGGAACCGGAGTGCTGATCATCTAGCCACGATGGCCATGCGTAATCAGACCAGATCAATAGTTACCGATCAAGCATTGCTGGAGGAATTGGTCGAGATCAATAGGCTGCCCGAGCTGTTTCGTGCGGAAGATAAACAGGAAGCAGCCCAGGTCTCGATCATGGCGAGATCACGAGCCAGATCAACACCTAACAGGCCACTCTCTCGAGAAAGCCTAACAGAGGAAATAGTACAGGAAATGCGGATTGAAAGAATTCTCAAGGCACAAGACGAAGAAAAATGAATCGTTGATATGAAGGCTTTTCTGAATGGAGATTTGGAGAAATTGAGCCAGAGTGAAGCAAAAGACTGTGTTAAGATCGCGTCCAGCTATGAGATTGACGAAAACGATTTGTTGTTTTACTATGTTCAAGCTGATCAGGCCGACGCAGATCTGGACCGATCAGCAAGACTTGTGATTCCGGAGACCTTATAAGCAGATATTTTTCATCATTATCACGTCAGTTTAGAGGGTGGTCACCAAGGCGTGGGTCGGACATACCACAGGATTCGCAAACATTTCCACTGGAGAGGCTTATATCGAAGTGTCCAAAAATTGTCGGAAAATGTACAGATTGAGAAACCGGGAAGGGTATGCCGAACATCCGGGGTAGATCACCTGGAAATATCCAGGCGACCTACCCCTTCCAAGTGATAGCGATGGATCACATACCGTCCTTGCCGAAATCGTTCAAGGGCAATACAGAACTGCTGATTTGGACTGATCTGTTCACAGGACTAGTTATTGCAAAAGCGGGATCTACCCGAACAGCCCAACAAGTCGCCTGCTGTTATGAAGAATGTGTCTTTACGCGGTTTAAAGCAAGTGGGGTGATCAGGCGCGATCGGGAACCAGGTTTCATGGCTGAAGTTTTTCGATCATTCAATCAGATGCTTGGTCGGAAACAAAGCGCGACCATGGCCTACCGTCCGCAAGCGAACGCTAAGGCCGAGCGCATGGTGCAGGTGCTAACCAGAGCTATTAAGATGTATGTCGCGGATTCCACTCAACAAGATTGGGATGAGTATGCAGAGAGACTGGTGTTTGCGTTGAATTCTTCTTTCGATCGGATCAGGGGAGATACTACGTTTTACTTGGCGTATGGTTGGAACCCCCGATCTACGATCGAGTCGGTGATGCCTGTCGGATGTACCCGAGGTCGAGATCGCGAAGCTCGTCGATGGCGTATGGGACTCCAGCTCCATTATCAGCATGCGCGGGAACAAGTGAATGAACGACTGCGGAGGGCGATCCAAGAGAGAGCTGATCGGAATAATGATCAAGCTGATTCGCATAATATCGAGCCGGGATCAAGCGTCTGGCTTTACTTGGATCGCGTGAAAGAAGGATACGCCAGGAAGTTAGCGCATTTGTGGCATGGACCATTCCGTATATCCGAATTGATCGGCGATCATGCCGCCCGGTTGATCACTGCTGGTACCGATTACGGAATTTTTCTCATCGTCCATTTGTCGAAGCTGAAGCTGGTCCGGGAATACCCCGATCGACCAAAACCCAGGTTGTCATCTGATGATCAGCCAAGGTTTGACTTCGACCAAGCTCTCTTGCCCGAAGACAGTTGGGAAAGAGCGTTGGATCGAAATGAATTTGAAGTGGAAAAGATTTTGGATACCCGATCAGGCAAGAGGACCCGATTT